>JAAMPD010001223.1:0-27630 GCA_025266255.1 Trissolcus basalis | reverse complement strand
TTAAATTTCATCTTTTGAGCGGCCATATTGGACGCCGCCATCTTGAAAAAAAATTTGCATATGCACATCTCATTGCTGAAGGTCCATGGACGCAATATTTTTGGTTTTTAGAATTTTCGGCAATCGTTTTTGGTATAAAATAAATTGATATTTGAAAAAAAAGTGCGAAAAAATAAGGTTTTTTTGTAAAAAATTAGTCATAACTTTTTCGAAACTGAATTTTGACAAATTTCAATTACAGGAACTGAAAGAACATAAAATTTTACGTAAGATAAGGTGTGTTTGAAATTTTTTCACACCGATTTTTATGAAAATTATGGACGTCGAAAGCTATCGGTGAAATCCGTCCGTTCAGGGCTTAATGGGTTAACGTTATTTATCTATTTATTCATTTATTATAATTATATAATTTTTTTTAAATATTTATTTATGTGTCAATTTGTATTTGAATAATTAATCCATTCATTTACTCGTTGATATTTATTTAAATAATTACTCCTAATTGTTCCAATGTCTTTGATTTATTATTTATCTGATTCATTTATTCATTTATATAATTCCGGAAATGAGTGTGAAGTATGGTTCATCCAATGAAACGCATTTAAACAAAAAAAATGTTCAAGTTTTGGTTCTTGAGAGTTTTATATATTTTATATCATTTTATCAGCACAAACCTAGCTGAGAAAGCTAGAATAAAAATCTGATTTTTTTAATATAGTTAGATAATTAACAATAGAGCGCTGCACATTCTCGAGTGAAACTGTGAGTAGAATTTGATAATATTTTGAGTAGGTTTCGAGTGTTTGAACTTCATACCTCACGCCAAGTCATTTTTTTCGCAGTGGCGCATCTCTCACAGTACCTGAACCTGACTTTACAAATGTAAATGGACACCGGTTGACCAAATAAGAAAAAGTACAAAAAATGCAAAGACAGTTTTGGCGCATGTGGCGCAATGATCATATGCTGCAATCAAAGATGAGGTGTAAGTGAACGGTGAAGTCTGTGAATCTAGCAGAGGAAGTTGTGTCACTTTTGCGAAACGAGTTATTACCTCCTAGCAAGTAGGAACTAAGACGCATTGTCAAATGCTTTTCGGGAAAAAATAGTTCAATTCGAAGTTGTAATTGTAAAAACTGCGAAATCAACGTACTAACCGGGCGATTTACAAGCTTTGACCTATTACCATTGCGCTCAAAGACAGAAAAAGAAGCTAATGATTGAGTACTTAAAGTAAAATCTAATTACGTGTATGAATGTTATGATTTCAAAATAATGTGTATCCAAAATTCAACAGAAAGTTCATCGAAAAAAAAATTTTTTTTTTGTTCTAGAGACGTTGAAGTCAAGTTTCAATAAACTTAGAGATGTGAGTATTGAAATTTTGTTGGTTATGACCAAGATGAAGAGTGATTGATTAAGTCTTCATTGATTAAAATAGAGAATCTTTTTTTCTGCAAAAATTTAGTAAGTAACTCAGACAACTTGGGGCTCAATGAGTTGAGAATAATAATTTAGAATTTTTGAATTACATTGAAAATTGAAACTTTGCAAATTAAGATGTCATGGCGGGCGGTGTCATTATAAGCTTGAATCAAATTTAACCAATGTACATCTATTTCGACGATGAATTGACCATTGTTGCTATAATATAGCAAGGCGGGCGGCATATTTCTGCCAAAACGAATGTATTTTTGTTTACTAATTAAATTTAACATTCAAACGTGTTTTTTTGACAATCATTAGTGACGCAACTCAAGAAATTTTCTGATCTCGCGTATCAAATCGCGCGTTGCTCGTACGTTTTAGACAATTCTATTTAAACAAATAAGCGAACAAAAAGCCCTCGTTGCACACGGCTCATGGTACCGTTAGCGGCGTTGACGCATCGAAAAACGTTAGCATTGACGTGCAGCAGAAAGAGACACTGGAAACGTCGACGCGCGTAAGGGGGAAAGGGGCTTTTCCGACGGCTTTCCTGTCGTTTAGCACCTTCGAGGTTTTCCTCCCGGGCTATAGCCCAAATCAGTGTCGTTTTCATTTGCACACTTTGAGGGATAATTAATGCCCGACAGCAGAACGGTAACGCCAGCTTTTACGCCGTAACAACTATGGATCCCGTAGTATTATCTTACAAAAATCATCGAATAGCGAAAAGCGACATCTGACCCCTACTTCGCTGGTCTGAAAATTATTCAATACTTTTTGTAGGATTATACTATTCATCAAATCATTCTATGGCTGCGCACCATCATTTGATACAATGTTCTTATTAAATAATAAGATGTATTTTCATAATTTGAAACGATGTTTTGAATCATCGATCAATTCTATGGCTTTTCATAGTATATTTTGATAAAATTTTTCTTAGTGTAGATAGGATGTTCACAAAAATGTTGTGTCCTACAGGCAAAATATCTCAATAACGATGAAACTCATAAAAGTCTCGAATCAGAAATTTTTAGACTTGACTGATGTCTTGAATAAGGACTTTTTATACTTTGATAACGTCTCGAATGACCACTTTTAAGATTCAGATAAGGTTTCAAATGAGAATTTTCAAGCGCCTGAATCAAGGCCTCAAAATGTCTAATTTAAACTACCAAGAGGCAATAATATATTTTAAAAGGCTTTAAATTTAAAAACTTTGTTAAAGTCCAATCAAAAGACTTTCAAGACTAGAAATTGGTTCTGATCGATAAATTTCAAGATCGAAAAAAGACTTATAATGAAACTTTTTAGATTGGAGAAGAAATTCGATTAGGACTTTTAAGGTCTTAAATTGAGTTTCTAAAATTCCTGAGAAAATGTGAGACTCAGTGGTGATAACTTTTGTAAAAATATTTACGAAAATTATAGCTATTTTTCCAAATATCTATCATTAATACTTCAAAAACAATATCATTATCTGATATTCATCATAAAATACCCGACAATACCAGAAAAATGTCTTTAAAAATGTCTCCCCAACATGTCGGACACAGAAGCGGTAATTTTTTTGAATATAGGTAGATAAAATATAGTATAACGTGCCGTTTAGGCGGCGCGTTTAAAATTAATTAAAATTAAAAATCTGCGTCGCCCAACTCACGTAGTGGACGAGCCCCGACTTTGACAATCGTAAGGTTTTTGTATCGAATTGGCTTTCTCAATATTATTATTATTTTATACCGCAACTTTTGTTTATATTTCTAATATTTGTTTTTATTTCTTTTTGAGCCCTCCCATCGGTTTGTAAAAGTTAAGTCCAGAGCCTAGGGGAATTGATGAAGGGACCAGAAGGTCCGATACCGTTCCTGACGTTAGATCTACCTGATGACGTATCGCTGTCGACTCGACTCTCGCTTCTGATCAGACGCTCTCTGCCCTCTCTCTTGCCTTACCAACAACTGAAGCTAGCCAGCAGCCCTCGAGAACCAAGCAGAACCCAAAACCAAACGACAGCTGAAAACCAACATCGCTACCGATTTGCCAAGCAGGAGCCATATATGCGCTCAATTTCGTTGCCGTTCGCCGAGATTGGAGAGCCAAGTTCCTGCTACCGATGACGACAAGACTTAGCCAGGAATCAAGTACTGGCCCCTACTGCCGCAGCTGCCCGTGGTCGGTCTTGTCGCATAAATTCTAAGTGCGCCAAGCCAATTCAATTACGCTGGGCCCTAGGAATTTTCGGCCGGCCCTGAAGGCGATTTCGTCGCCAGGTAAACTCAAAATTGGCGCTACAGCACTAACGTGACGTCACGGGATGAGGCTTGGGATCGCTGCAAGGAGGAGATGAGTGGTGGGGAGAAGACGGGACGTTGCGATGAGTCGAATCCAGAAGAACTCTCTCTCTCTACCGTGTGACCTGGGCGCTAGCGGATGTGTTTTCAAAATTGCGGACTGGACGATTTTCTACGACAAATTGCACCACCCTAGGCCTAGCTTCATTTTCCTGTGCCTTTTTGGCGTTCTAGTTTTGTATCGTTGTAAGTTAATTCTGTTTCGATTTTTGTTGCGGTATCTGTATCTATAAATTTCAAAATTGTAAAATTCAATTTATTTAGCCAATAAACGTATTGTTAAGCTTTGTTACAGAGTAACGTATCGTAACGTAACGTATCGCAAATTTCTTGGAGAATATCAATCGGAGTTCAGAACTCGAAACAATCGGTAATTTTCGTTTTCTCGTACCTTTCTTTTCTACCTTTTTTTTGGTTATTAGCAAAAATAGTCGGGCTACAAAATTTTGTACATAATTATTTCTATATCTTTGATACGATATCGGCACACTATCTTTTTGATTAATTCTGAGAGCATTTATTTGTTTTGTTTGAATTGATGATGATTGAATGAATCTGTGAACTGATTATTTATTTAATTGCTGTGTATAATTACTTTCGGTTCCTTTTCTGGTCTCGCGGGATCTAATTTCTTTTGTATTAACGCCTGAAATTCCGCTTCACCGCATTTAGTGTTTAGATTTTTTTTTATTAAAATCATTTTCATTTCTCGTATTGAATTTGTCTGTATTTGACCGCGGTGCTCTGCATCTGGCGATCCTGACCAATTTCAAACCTTAGTTATCGAAGTCGGTGGCGAAGGGACGGATTTTGACGGGACCTGATCCGGTCTATCGAAAAACCCGTTACAATAGAAACATTAAAAACTGATTTATGGACTGTTGGTTGAGGTTGTTTTAGGGGTTGAGGTGAGGTTAAGGCAGGGCAAAGTAGAAAAACGACAATTGAAATGAATATTACGTATAGTTTATTTGTCAAAAAAAAGATCCCAACGTTGATAACCAAAACATCACAAACATGAAAAAACTTTTGGCTAGAGCGGAGTGCTCTCTTTCAGGCTTCGGTAATAAACATTGACGCTGGAATTTGACGGGAAAAAAACCGTGAAAAACTGAAGGACAGAAATGTGTAAAATGAAAACGGGCAGAGCCGTGTAAAATGCCGAACAAAGTCGGGTTTAGGTGACGGGCCGTGCGCTTTGTGTCGTCAAGTTGACCGCTGCGAGCGAACTGACTCAACTGGTTCTGCCGGTGCGCTCGACAAACAGGTCTCGACGGTGGCACCGGAACTACTAATGTCTGTGCCGGTCGGTAAGGTGTTACCGATTGACTCAAATAATTAACATGACGTTATATTTTCCTTGCTTGAGCAGCTTGTATTCAATACCGATAACCGTCCGAAGTTTATATTGTTAAGAATATTTTTTTATTAGAACAATTTTTATCGAAATGCATTCGCTTAACATGGTGATTCATTAACAATAGTACATTACGTAACTAGAGCGGAAAGTAGGCCATTCGCTGTTCTTCCTGAGGAATCGCAGACCATCATTCCTGTTTTCTGCTAGAATTCTTGACAACTTAGAGGTCTTGTAGTATTAGTATAGTATTTCACTTCATCTGGCTCAACCTAATGAAGTGAAAAAACTAGTCGCACACTGCAGGGAAAACAATATCGATTCCATGGTAAGCTGTGATGCTAACGCTCACTGTGAAGTCTGGGGCAGCACTTCTAACAACGAGAGGGGCTTGGATCTCTCGGAGTTCCTGACAGTGGAAAATCTGGACTTTGTGAATACAGGCTCATAGTTAACCTTTGTTACAGTAGTGAAACAAGAAGTCGCAAACTTCACCATCTTTATCGGAGGGGTAATAAAAATGATCAGAAACTGAACAGTGTCGAATGAACCTTTAGTGTCTGATCATAGAATAATTAGATTAGGCATTCTTGGAGTTACCATTCAAGGACGTCATATCGCTGCAAGCTAGTCATGAAAAAGACTATCAAGAAAATTTTGTGCAATAGTAAAAATTGGTTCTGTCTTTTTGAAAATTGGTAAAATTAATTTTTATATTTTTTTAAAGCTGCAATATAATTGAAAATTTTTTTTAATAATAAAAAAACTAATTAGAAAGTAATTCATTTGACTAACTTTTTTGACATACGGGAAGTTAATCGAAAACGTCAATTTCAAATGTTTACAAACTTTTGTTAACTTTTGTCAACCTAAATTTGTGTATACAGATTTATATAATTATGAAAAAATATTCATTTTCAAGAAAATTAAATTATGGAATTAAACTTTTTTTCTGAGTTTCAGTATTCTTTAAAATATCAACCAATTTTGTAATAATTTAGTCTAACACTAAACTATTGATAATGTGCGATTTCCGAAATTCGAATTTTTCAAATGAAGGTGACCTGTCAGTCGGCCATGGTGAAACTTCAGACATGTGCAAGTAATAATTTTAATCAATAGTTACGCAGCAAATTCATCGTTGAAGTATAGTTTTTATTTGATAAAAAAATTCCTTGATTCATAAACTTTTTTACAGAAAATTTTTCATCACAGTGTCTAATCGTTTTCAATGAAAATCATCAACTCTTATTTCAATTTTGCTCACTCGCCCATATAACGTAATGTATTTTCATGCATTTTCAATTTACAATTGTTCAGCCAAATGGTCGTTGACCTACATAAAAAAATTACCAAAAAATTAGAAATGTTTCAAGCTTTAATGCTTTTTTTTTGGCATATCTAATATATGCCAACGGCGATATGACGTCCTTAATCCAGATTGATTATAAACGCTAGGCACACGGACTAGGCGAATGATAAAGAAGACTTACGGTCTAGGTAGTCTGGATTACTAGGCCAATACGGCACGGTTAACGATCTGGTGAGCACGAAGTGTGAAATCAGAGAATCAATAATACCGGCATTTAAGGCAACTAGTTCGATAAAAGTTAAAGCTTAATACAAGGTAAAGTAGCCGGGTATTCTTAGGGAACCAATTGCGACACAGCTACCCCTGTGCATTTCTTTACGCGGTATCTAAAAATCTTGAAGTTAGGGATGCTCATGACTGATCCTGAGAGATCCAGAGACCAGAAAGTAAAACTGCTCGCAGTTGCCAGCGGCCACAACAACAACGGGTTGTTGTTGCGACTACTTCTTAGTCGCTTTTCTTCTTGCCATTTGAGCTCTGATGACAAGATCAAAGCCTCGACCATTTATACTTAAGTAAGCAGGCTGCGCTACCTGCTCTCTGCGCCATTCACCTGACCTCTCGCAAGGTCCCGATTCATAGAAAGCCCGTTTATTGGAGGAACTATTCACACAAACTGACAGAGCCCGTTTAGAGCGATGTCCCATTTACCCTCCGCGAAGAACAGGCGACACGCTCTCCGGTCGAGCATATCTGGTTGCTCGAGCCTTCGTACTAACGACATGGTCTTATGTTCCCTCATGGAAGAAACAGTGTTAATCGATAGCTTTTTTGAAAATATATTCTTCGTGTTTTTTGTTTCTTTCTTTTGCTATGTGTTTTCCAAGATATTAGGCCGTTAGTAGAAATATTTCACCTAGATTACTTAAAAGCTAATTATATTTAAACAAAGCAAATTCAAAAACTAGAAATAGAGGTGAATAAGGTGCAAAGTAACACGAGAGCAGAACTGGATTAAGGAGTCTTCCTCTTTTCGCACGGGTGAAAAAATTACTAAACTTCAAGAATGGATTAACAAAAAACTACAAGTTGAAACTTGTTTAAACTAGGACTAGTTGTTCATTGTACGTTAAAATATAAATCACATATATTAAATACCGAAAAAGTTGAACATATCGTGGTGGCGCTAATATTCCCTAAATGTCATTTTAAAAACAGTGCGATAAATAAAACTCCTGAACGATTCATCCGATTTCAATTGAAGTCATACAAATTGTTCATGATACAGTTCCGCGAAACAAGACGTTGAGTTTTCGTGGGCGAATTTATTGTGAACAGAGTAATGAATAATTCGGAAAAAATCGTTGAACTTCTTATTTTGAAGTTTGTTAACCGTTTTTTCTTAAAAAACTTTTTTTCAATTCCAAAGACGTCATGTTCCTCCAACAAATTAAACATCAATAATGAAAAGTCGTTTTTTATTCTAGTCAAGTAGAGCGATCAGGTTATTTCCTAAACTGAGAACATAATAGCATTAGAGAAACACTAGCGCCACCACGACTAGTCCTACTTTGAACAAGTTTCAACTAGTAGTTTTTTGTTGATTCATTTTTAAAGTTCGGTCATTTTTATCCGCACGAAAAAGGACAGACCCATTAATCAAAAAAAAATCAAAATCACTCAAAAAAAATAAATAAACAAATAACACGCTGAATGAAAATTAAAACGAAAAACAATCAACAGCGCCTTTGCAAAGTTAGAAAATAAACCTTCGTGAATCTTATCTTCGGACTTATAAAATAAGCTGAATTGATTGTTGAATTCAAAGCTGCTGCTTTTAGCAAACCAGTTAACACTATGTGTTCTGTTGACGAAACAAAACGTTGGAAAAAAGCCGGAAGGAGAATCCCATGACTTATTTTTTGTGTTTATATGTTTAGATATTTTTTGTTTCAAAAAATAATTATTTTTATTGTATGCGTTTTTTTCAAGTAATTATTTCTCTGAAAATACAGATTATTATGTGAAGCCGGAGTAACCATTGTTCCAGGGATTATTGCCGTATCGATGACCCAAACACTGACTCATCTCATCACCGAATGCCAGGTCATTTTTGACCCTTCGGTGCACCATAAGTACGTCGATACACTTTTCTGATTGAAAACAATGCGTTCATTGGCTCACGTCATCTTTCTCCATAAGAAGAAAAATGCGTTTCTTTCTCCAGAAGAAAAATGCGTAAATATTTATAATAAAAAAAAAGAAGCAAATTATGGACAGATGATACTGAATAAGTGAAATATATTGGATTTAAATCGTTTTGCATGACGCACATCAGCCACTAAAGAACATACTTGAGCTTAATTACACAATGGAAAACAGATTTATCGTATCACTGACTCTATATGTATTTTTTTATCACTAAGCTGAGTACCGCTCAGAATTTAAGACCAACGGAACGGAAAATTACGCGAGACGATATCGCGAAAAAGTGTTGATCTCAAGGAAAGCTCTATTGTCAGTCATTTTTTATTTCGCTATCCTACTATTTGGCAAGTATTTTTAATCAAGTATCTTTTTCTATGTACAACACGACCCAACGGTTGAGCGAACCAATTAAAATACTGCGAATAAGATGTTGATGCTGATCGAACCGACTGAGGGGAAAAAACTCTGACAAATCAAGTGTTTTGATGTTCATGCTTATAATTTGGCTCGTCGCAAAAATGAGCATTGTATATTAATTTAAATGTCGACACTTGTCGACATGGTATAGAATTAGTCCAGTTGTACATGTGTATAAGTGAAATAAAAAGTCGAACGACTTAGCAATGTAATAAAGAAGCGTCGGGACGAAATTCCAGGTAGAGAAAATCTGCGAGCAAAATCGTGACACAGTGTTGTGGGGTCGACGGGGGACAAAGGGGGTCAAACTGCTTTTAGCCAATTGCGGGCAATTGCACGTACTGTCAACCCGTATACAGTTATGAACAAGCATTGCGTCGAAGAAACCGACGAAACCTGCTGAACAAAACTGAATCAAAGTGAACTGACGAGCTCCCTCCAACTGCTCCTCATTCACGAGTACCTGAGTCTCTGGCAGATGGCGGATTCTGGTATCCTGCTACAATGCACAACATCGACATCATAATAAGTGCGTTTTCGCGAGATGAAAACACGCATGCATTTCGTATGCGAGAATTTCCGAGTTTTTTTCAATACTTGCTTCTTTTTTTTCTCTCTTTAATTAAGGAGACTGGCAACCAAATGGCTAATTTTGTTAATTTTCAACCAATTACGCTGATGTTTTTGTGGTTAATAAAGTTAAGGTCCCTCTTTAATAATCTGCATCATAAACCTCGCAGATATGCGTAAGCTTGGCGCTGCGGGGGAGGTGGAGGGCCTTCTGCATCATAAACCTTAATAAAATTGATTGCTTATTGTTTGTTTATAAAAATAATTTGAAAAACCTCCATTTTCAAAATGCTACTGGGCGGAGCAATTTGGTTCAATTTTGTCTTTCTTACCGCCATTTTGTTTGTCGTTAAGAGGACTTTTAAATTTACAGACGAATTTTTAATATGTATAAACAAACAAAAGTTAGGAACAATGTTCAGAAAGACAAAAAAATGTCGAAACATCCTGTTTTTTTACTCTATTGTTTATAACTTTGTGAAAAATTATCGTAAACGAAATCCGTCTATAATTTTGAATGACAATTAAATTCTGAATTTAAAGATTATTATGAGACATCAAATTAAGCATTTATAATTTTACAGATACTTTTTTGAGAATATAATAATAATCAGAATATATAAGGTATATGAAAAATAATAATACTGAAAGATTTCTCACTTAAGGTAATTTGAATTCTGAATTACAGTGTACCTGTTTTCGTTACACCTCCTTACAATTTTGTCTCTTTAACTACATTATTGCTCCGCCTCTTTGAGTTGCGTAGTGGGTGACGCATGCGCACTTCGTTCAAAAAAATGAAAACGTTTATCAACATTTGATAGCTATCAATTTTGTTTACACTTCACGTTTCAATATACCTTCGTAATTTTTTACTAGAACTCTTATATTCAAATAGAACAATCTGTATATTAAATATATAATATACATATATTATACAGATACACGTATAATATATGCACACAGAAAAAGAGCTATAAAAAATTCAATTTGTTTTCTTGAATTGGAAGTACTAATTTCAAGTGAAACATATTTAAATTCAGTAATGAGTGATTTTATTCATTCAAGATATTTTTTTCTGAATTTTAGATTTGTCCCCCATATACAGTACAGTTCAGTAAATGTTGATATAATTATGTTCTCCGTGTAAAATTATTGAAGTGACATTAATTTTAAATCCAACAAATAATTTTCAAATACCGACCAATAGGTTGCCTTTTATCAATACAAAATTTTTTCTCGTTATAATTTCCTTCGACTCATATAAATGTGCTTTAAAATTTATATCACAGTAAATTAATCAAAAAATATAATAATAATAAAAATGGAAAAACAAGTATTTACTTGTCGTATGATTTTGTATTCAGTGTAAAGATTTGAAATCTTGTTAAAAGAAAACAATACACAGCAAAATAATTTTCAGCGGACTGAATACATGACAGGGGCGAGTTAAGTGCAGGTGCACTTGAATGTTCCGAAAATACCACGTCTACCAGTAAATATGTCCTATGAGTTTTGACGATTAAATCGCAGTAACTGCGGTTAAAACGTGCAAATCATCTCGCCTGGTGATGACTTTAACATTGTATTCTGAACGAAATGCTTAGATGTTGAAGCTATAAATCTCGCTATAAATATGAAACGTATTGCGTCTAACATTTTTTCAGATTAAATTAATTCTTCGGTTACACGGATGAACATTTCGTTGATAGAAATTTATACGTAGTAATGTAACCTTTTTTTTATTTTGTTCCGAATATTTCCCGGAGCCTCGGCGAGCTGGGTTTTGGATCTTCGCAAAATGTAAACTAAAATATAAACTGGACAGAGGCATTTTTCTTTTATATCAAAATGTAAAAGCAAACGCTCTCAAGAATTTCTTAGCTACACCTGAACTACAAAGAAGAATAGTCTCGATTTCGTGAACTTCAGACAAAGGTGTATAGTTTTCTGAGAAAAAAACTTCAAACAACATAGAACAGGGATCTTAGTTCCTAACCTGGTACAACATTTTTTACCATGACGCACAGATAGAATTTCAGGATAAGCGAAGATTAAATTGATTTGTTATAAAATCTAATACTGAAAAACAATTTCAATCAGTCGGCGATTGGTCGAATGGAAATCTAGTAAATCTAGTCCAACAGGTTTTTCGTCGCAAAACATAATTTTCAATAGGATCTAAGAAAAAAAGACCTGTATATACTTTTTCGAAGAAACACGTTCAATTTTGATAGTCAATTTAGATAGTACAACCAATTAATCGTTACCAGTCCGAAATTCATTTCACTGTAATAGTTATTTTTTTCGGTTAAAACGAATCTCACATCATGATTATGCTTTTTTAGACATTTTTCTTATGCTTAAAGCATCAAAAGTCTTCTGGTAATAGATTTTCAAGGGACATACATATAAATAAATTTGAAATATGATATGTTACACTGTTGTCTACGGTGAATTAAATTTGCATCATTTTAAACCTTACAGTATTTTAACAGACTAAAAAGTAAAAAATGTTGATGTAAATTTACTTGATTTTATTCATCAACGACCCTAGTAAACAGGATCATATATTGTTCATAGATAAATCACATTGAAAATAATTAATATATTATTTCAGAAATCATATATAGAGTATACATTGACAATATATGGCCAATATACTAACCATATACAGACAATATATAATCTATAATAATCTATAATATAAAATATAAAATGAAATGAAAAACAGTCAAACATATATGATTTGCTTAAAAATATTTTAATATATTGATAATATGTGTATGGACAAAATATGATCTTATTTACTGTAGGAGACTTATAAGAAAACTTTAATATTTTTATTTAGAAAATTATTAGGTGTATAAGAATATCGTATCCCACACAACAACATTATATTTGAAATATATCCGTATATATTCTACATATAACTCATTTAAAAATTATTTATAAAGCGGCAATAAGTTATATAAATAAAATATAAAATAAATTTAAATTTTATCGAAAAAGTATATTATATTTAGATGAAAATTATAAAATTCAAATATATTCACACGTATATTTTTGTCCCTGTGGGATATTATTAAAAAAACTGGTGCCTTTGTATAATAAAATACGATTTCAATTTGATTCTAAACTAACATTAAACAAATGTGTAATTCCAACATGACCTTAGGTAATTTTTTTACGATAGTAAAATCATTCGCCTTTGTGCTGGAGGAATAGAGTGGTTCAGTTTAGATCATACGTATAGATGAACGATAAAAAGTAAACAATCTATTATGATTATAGTTGTGCTCAGCTTATTTTATCAGATTCAAGAAATAATATGTTAAGCGTGTGGAGAATCCATAACTAAATTGCATTCAAGTTTTTATTCGTTAAAAGCCAATACTAGTTTCAATTTCATCTTATGATTCCACAAATACTTTTTCCATCACATCTTTTAAAATTAATACGAGGATTATGTTTTGATACCATCATGAATTTTTTTTCATTCTAAGGTTTTCATTGGTAAAAGCTTTTGTTATCATAATTTCTCTAACTTGCATCTTTTAAAAGTACCGGAAATTATGCTCGACAAACAAGAAAGGACATTCTTGAATTGTTTACGCAATGTTGGAAATTTTGTAGTCTAAAAATGTAAACCCTTCAAAGTATGTGACAAACATGTCGTGAGAAAAGGCGTCTACTTTTGGATAACATGAAACGTAAAAAAGAAGCGGGGTCCATTTAGTAAGACATTTTAGAAAAAAAAAAAAAAAATAAAGAAAAGCTAAAAATTCAGGCATGCATAGCATAATATTATTTTGAGTTACATTGAGAAAAACTTTCATTTCTTTTTTCGTTTCGTAATGTTGAAAATAAATTGAAAAATGTTTAGTTTCAATTTGGGTCAATTCGAGGCACTAAAAATAGAAATAAAATCAAAATGGCGGACATCGGTCACATTTTCCTGATGATAAATCATTTTGGTTGGTAGGGAGAGGCAGAAAGTTAAGAAGGACGCGTGTAATAATCGTTGAATAATGTTCGATTGTCGTGTCGGAATTGTCACCAATCAGAGCGAGAGCTGGACGTGTGTGATTGTTTACGTTTGGAGCTGTGGCTCCGGTGGGCGTGACTAGTCATCTGTTTGTGTGACTTTCAAAATCGTGGTGGGGGGCAAACGATCATAACCGATGACTCACCGGGAGTCAATCGCCGAATATCTTAGCGTGGAAGTTTTTAATTAATCTCAGATGATCCTCGGTGACATTCGAGGACACACAGATGAAACTCTTGTAAATCATTTTCGTTTCAAAAATGCAAATGAATAAGATGTCAGATCCAAAAAAAGGTTCATTATTTTACGGCTTTCATTTGTTACCGTGCTTTCCACAACTTTTCAGCCGATCTGTCACAGAATGGTAGGACCAATTTGAATTTCCAGGTGGCCATTGCCCGCCTGTTGGGATAACCATGGGGATCACGTTTTCGAAATTCATAGAAAAGAAAGCTGCTTTCTCAGAAAACGTGACCTTTTTCGTAGAATTCGTGATGTCCCGAAGAAATCCCGTTTCGAAGGGAGTCCCGGACGGTTTAAAAAAAGATACGCTTACAAAAGCTGTCCAAATGACCTTCGTCGATATGAAACCAAATAAATATTAGATTTCCGATAACAAAACAGATATTTTTCTGTTTTGTTCATCAACAATTGATAAAAATTGTGTGTCTAATAATATATATCTGTTTAATAAATTCGGTGCATAGTTTTCGGAAATTTAAATGCGTTTGTTTATTGAGTACGACGGGTCATTGGCCTCAAATAAATTGTGCATTTTCATTAATAGAACGCTTGATGTTCAGAACGTAAGGTTTGTTGATAAATTACACCGGTGAACAATTTTTCATATTGTATTTTTCGATCAATTCTACTTATAAAACAAACAGAGTTTAACATAAAAACAGAAATTTTCGTTCCAACGAAACAAGATAATTGTTGATTAATCAATAAACCAAATGTCAAATAATTCATATTCTCGAGGGGACAGTCGACGAGTGTTGTCTTATTAGATTTATTTGACGATAAAAATCAATATTTCGTCTAATGATAAAAAATGTTGAAGAAAAATCAGCAATAACCATTTGTTGAAGTATTAAAAAAGAAAGAATAAAACTTGACTGAAATGTTGACTTATGATGATACAATTTTAGATTTGAAAAATATCTTTTTTTTTTAATTCATTGTTCACAAAAATACATCACTGGATTCGAGCAAACGCGATAAGAAATATATCCAAAGTCGAATCAGTTCACTCACCCAAAATAATGTTTTAATTCAATTATATGAACAAATTTACATTATTTAGATAATACAAAACTTTGTTCGTTGAATATAACGCAGCATCTCAATTCGAGGAGAAAATTACAAAACCTTTTACAAGCCTTTTTTTAAATGAAATGGTAAACAATAGTTATGCAATAAACCAAATGGCTAACTGAAAGAATTTTTTGTCAAGTCGATGATCAAACTCTAATCTTTAACCCATTTAAACGAAATGACATGATGGTATCGAATGAAAATCATTAAAAATAATTTTAGAGTGTGAAACAAAGTGTAAAGTAGTATTTTTGATCAATAAAGTAGGTAATAATTAAATTTGAACGTGGATATAAAAAAATGGAAGTCCACTGAATGAAGAACTGATATCCAAATGAGTGGTAGAGTAAGTTCCACATAGACAA
Source organism: Trissolcus basalis (assembly GCA_025266255.1). Classification (NCBI taxonomy): domain Eukaryota; kingdom Metazoa; phylum Arthropoda; class Insecta; order Hymenoptera; family Scelionidae; genus Trissolcus; species Trissolcus basalis. Next base: position 12,254 of record JAAMPD010001223.1, on the reverse strand, counting down.
AAATATATTTTCAAATATTTAAAATATATATTATATAAATACAATACAGACTTAGATATTTTGTATATAAACCGTTTAATTTGAATTTAAAGCGACAAGAACTTATATAAATTAAATATAAATTTTTCATGTAATATAGAACATAGTTAAAAATAAGATTCAAACTATACTTTTTATTTAAATTTTGACATATATTTTAATTTAATATTTTTCATATTAATATAATATACGTTTGTAATAAAATTTATATTCATTTTATATTTTATTCACATAATTAATTGGCGCTTTATAAATAATTTAAAACCGACTTCTATTTAAATTTATAATATACACGGATATATTTTAAATAATAGAAAATAATATACTATAAAAAATATATATTTCTGTCCGAGTGGGATGATTGGATCGGAAGTATATGAAAAATAATAAAAAATCGTACCTTCCATCCTGCGCTACTGTTACTATCTCCCTTATCTTTGAAGTATGCAATATTCTGCACCATCCACTCGTATATTTGGGATAAAGTTAGGCGTTTTTCTGGTGCACTGGTGATTGCCTGTGTAATGAGATCGGCGTAGCTGAGGTTGCCCCAGGCGTTTCTTCGCGACGAGTTTTTCTTAACGGGAAGAAGTCCGGAGGCCTGGCCCAGTTGATTTTGTTGAGACGGGGCCCCATTTTCGACGCCCTCTTTGGCAGACCCGGGCATGGTATTCGCATCGACGTATCCTTCTGGTCGGGGCAGTGGCCACGTGTTTGACCTAGCCCGGGTTTGCGGCTCGAATCCACTCTCGAGGTCGAAGGGAACTGAGCCCCTTGGCTGAGCTGTGCTCGATATCGGCTCCAGCCGAAATTCGTCAAGGCCCTCGTCGATCATTGCGTCCTCCGGCGGCAGATCGAAAAAAGCACTGCAACAAAGAATGATGACTTAATTTTTCCTCTTCCTTTTTCTCAAGAGGTGGAGACTCTTTTCTTAAGAACAAAATCCATCCAGGTTAACACCTACTCAAAGTTGTGTAACCGTTATAACTGACTTCTTAATGAGTCAGATATCAATACACTTGTTCAACAAAATCATCCACCGTTTTCTATTTTTCAACGCATCATTCTCTTCTTCGCTACTTTTTATTATTTTATACTATATAATAATATCATTTTCCCGATTTTATTATCATCGTACAATTTCATAGTCAAGATGAAATCAACATTTTGTTTTTTTATTATTATTTGTCGGTGAATTTGCACAGAACCGAAAGAAAGAATTGACAAGAGCTTTTGTATTTGTCACGAATTTCATTTCTGATTGGGTAACATCGGTAACGATTGATGTAACACAGATGGAAAGAATCGCAGTTTTATTTGAAAAAGTGCGAATGAAAAAGAATGACTGCGAATTGCATCCAAGTGAAATTTACGACTAGTTTTATTAAGACGGGCTTAAATTCATTTCACTCATTCGTGATTTTGCTTTCTTTTTAATTTATGTTTTTTTGATGCTTCCATTTCAACCCTATATTAAAACTAGCTTTAAATACATCATTTTAGTTGTACCTTTGCAATAACCAATTGATCTTAACAATATTTAGATTGGAAATCAAAAAAATTATAATAACAAAATCATATCTCTGCACGTTCGTTAGATAAAAGTGATATAAATAAATGATGTTATTGGAAAAAAATTATTAATGCAATTATTACAACATTTAATGACTTATTTTATCGATTATTAGATCATGAAATTTTATATTCGAATTAAAGAACTTGTCAAAAATACAGAATGTTTAAATATTCGAAATAAAATGTACAATGAGTTTGCCACTGGCGGTGAAATTTCATATCATTTTTAAATTGACAATAGTTTCTTATATCAAATCGTTAATTTAATATGAAAAATTGTAATGGAACAATTATTTTAGAAATTCTGAAGACCAATCAACATTCGTTAACACTGGTTCCATCCAGTTAAAACTTAAGGAAATACTCTGATAATTTTAAACTATATCTTCATTTTAGGTAAGTCGAGCATAAGCACATACATCGTGCTATAAAAGGGGAAATTCAAATTTATTATCTCTAGATAGATTTTAAAATGAAACTCAATACAATGTAAATGGCATTGATGAAATAACGTTTTTTTTATAATGTCAAATCTTTTATCTTTGAAAAGTGGGTTTTTTATCCTTACACTACCATATATGTAAATGTAGTTTAAAAAAACTACACAAATGTAGTTTTAAAAAAGTAGAATGAAAAATTTTAAATTTTAAAGGCTTTAATTTTTTTTGATACAATAAAATTACCATGAGAAATAACAAACAATTTAAATTGTAGTTGGAAAGTCAGCTGATATTTGTTATTATCATTTGACACATAAAAATGAAATTATGTAAGTGGCTACAGTTGAACAAATTTGAATGTTTATGTATATATATGTTTGAATATCTGAAATAAATGAAATTATTATTCATTCGAAAAATAATACAAATCTGTTTAATCCCACACTGACAAAAACATATGCAAACAATTTATTTTTAATATATTTCTTATATATATTATATAAAATTTATATTTCTATATTTTATATTTATATAATAATATATTAAATGTATTTGGAAATGTATTCAAAAACAATAATATATTTTTTATACACATTATATAAAAAATGTATATTTCATTTGTATAAAATTTTGCCGTTTTATATTCAAAATATAAGCGGTTTACATAAGAAATATATGCTTATATTTTATAATATTTATATAATATATATTTTGAATATAATTGAAAATATATTTTTGTCCGTGCGAGGTGAAAAATCTCCATTCATATTAATGACAACACAAAAATGAAAAGCCAAAAAGTGGGGACCAAAAAAAGAAGCCAAACTTTCAACAATGTTCTAGTGTTCGAATTGCGCACGTGAGAAATTTTGAGCTCAGAACAATCGCAATGTAATAATCGTTACAAGAACAGGGACATGACGTAACCAAAATTGTACAAAAAAAATGCCTCGAAATTTTTTTTTCATCGTTCACTCTTCAGTATCGTCACTTGTCGCGTTGTTATGAATGCGAAAGCTCCGCATGAAATAGAGTTTAAAAAAAAGTTGTTGATCGTTGCATAGAAGTACGTTGCAAAAAAAATCTCGTTGAACACGATTTACGCGGGATATTTGCGAACTACTGGGACATTGAATTTTTAATGCCCGGCGTGATATTTGGGCTTCGATTGTAATGAATGGCGATTTTTTCTTGTCCAGGTAAGATTAGCTTTTGCAGATTAAACAAAGTGGCACGGAGAACAGGTTCTGCCAGTGACATTTATTTGTGCAAATTCGTTTGTATCTAAGTGTGCACTAGAGAAAAAGTCGAGGGAAAAAAAAGAAAAAAGAAAAAAAAATTGCTCGTTCATCAGACGGGGTTTTTGCGACATCAATTTTGAGCATCGAATAAACGTACCTTTTTTCCATAATGATTTGTCAGTTATGAGAAAAGTTTATCCGACTCGATATTCCAATGTCTTGTCACCATTTGAATTGAAGTCGAAATGTCAGTGGCGACCCAGTTCCGAGCTAAGGAACGTGTTCATAATCAAATGAATTGGTCCGAAAATTCTCAACAGCACAGAGAGGCGAACTCACGAAATCATTCAAACACGACAATACATAACAATGAACCGGAGAGTGGCTTAAAACAAATGGACATAGGAATTCATAAATGTCGAATGAAACGCAAAAAAAATGACTTGTACCGGCTTCGATCAGCCGTCTCCCAGTCGTCGAAATCCAAAGAGCGTGGGGATTCCAGCGTAGCACACTTAATAGCAACAACACAAAACCAAAACAAAGTTGATTGTAATTGCGCGGACGGAGCAAAACTGCGCGCGATTTTCGCGCACGTCACACTCGCGGTGAAAACGAGTCGATTCGCCGAGGAGCTTCGGAGAAGACTGGCGCGATTAACTCGTACCGAGCCGGCCAATCTGGGGGGAAGGGGGCGGCACCAATACTCGGGGGAAACCACGTGGTCGCGCCCAGTGTTTACAAGCAGTTCAACGCGACGTCCCGATCACGTGGCCAGACTCAAACACAGACGCAATTCACCGATTCGCGCCCAAACCATCTTCGTCACTGTTCGGCGTCCAAAATCACCCACTCCGAACTACCGAATACCAAATACCTCCTGCTGTTCACTTTTCTCCTCCCCTCTCCTGCTATCTTGCCAGATAACCACATGCACCCTGCAATATTTAGGCACTCTCACAGGGCACCGGGGGGGCCTGTTCCGGCACGCACCAAAAATGTGTATTATCGGCAAGGTTGCGCGCCGAGTACTGCGGTACTGCGTAGCATATCTTTCGTATTCGTACGAATCAGCCGCCTTACGAGACGGCGCGAATCGCCACGAAAACTGCCGACGCTGACCGAAACGTTACTGTCCAGTGTTGCCGTTTGGGCTGATGTGCGTTTTACAATTTTTTGAACAATTTCACCCTCAAATTTTGGCACGTGCGCTTTTAACCGACCTGAATAATCGATCTTGACAAATATTTATTGTTCATAAATCAGCAGGTACCAATTGTACTGTCCTCAGAACTGTGTCTGTTACCAGTACGACTGTCTTCATAACTATAATTACATTTTTTTGTATCTACAGTTTTTTGCACTCTCGAAAATTTGGAAATTCGAACAGTGTATGTATGCTAATCGTGTGAGATTATTTTTACGTTCATGTTTTATGTTGTTTTTCAAATCATTTGAAATGGGAATATTTCTTTTTCTAATCAACAGATTTGTGTAATCAATCGTGCTACCGGTCCCAATATAAATCTTTGACAACGCAGATAACTGAAGATGACCTTAAGTTTTAAGGCGCAACTCTTTTTTTTTAAGACTGAATAAAAATAGACGAAATATATAAAAAAAGAGATGAATTTTACGACAAATCCCGTGAGAGGAAATAGGTGGATTCATTCAAGAAAAACATCCAACTTATTTATAGAGTTTTCATGTCATGTTGTTTACAGGCGTTCAACAAATCTTTTTGTTAATTCTTTTTGATATTGACAATTTATATTAACATTCCTGAGATACTCTTTTCGGCTTGTTGTGATAATGGTTAAGAGTGCAAAATGATGATAACGTTTTTCTTAATATGAGAACCAATGTTTTGACTTAATTACTTTTTAATTAAAAATAATTTAACGGGTACAAAAGTGGACAGATTTTTTTTTTTCAAAATAATGTGCATATTCATGTGCGTAATAATCGAAGATATATTTTTTTCTACGGTTCACGATTGTATAACAATTTATTATTTGATAATAATATAGCTTTTTTCACATTGGAATATCATTATGAGAAGTACATTAGGTTATAATCATGTATTTAAAATTATTATCACAACAAAGACTACTTTATGTTAAAAATGTATATTTGGGCTATTATTATAGTAAATGACACTAAAAATACATTATCGAACTGCAAATGTTATAGATTTTTTGTGTTACAATTTTTTTAAAATGTACACTCTAAACGTAAAAATGGAAGAATTTTTTGTCAAGAATGAAAGCGTTTTTTTTATATTGATTTTCTTGAATATAGATTTGACATGCATGTACTTTGAAATATGAATTCACACATTAAATTCTGTTTGACAAAATTAGAAAAACCCTGATCAAGGAAAAAAATTCTACTGTATAAAAAATTTCTGTAATTGAATCCTGAATTTCCGTTCCATTGATTTGTAACGTATAAAAAAAACAAAGATTTCCTTCCACTTGAGGATCAATAAAATTTGAATTAAAATCAATATTCATATATTTTGTATGTGTGCATTTTTTATATTTAGTTTAGTTTAATTATTTGATATAAATCATTTTTAACTTATTCTCAGTCAAACAAAAATAAAATTCTATACTAAAATAAATACTAAAAAGCACAATCTATTAAACGTAGAATCATATTCTTGAATTTAAAAAAATTATGTTTTTTTTTACCCATTCGTTCATCTTTAATAGTAATAACGAGGCATCATTGTGAACATCAAAATGACAATGACAACGAATCGTGTTTGAAAGCTCAAAACGAACGGCTACTTTAGTTTCATATTATTATGAATTATATTTTCATATTGCTTAGACAAAAATTTTGCCCATTTTACGTCAATCCAGATGCTAATGAAGGTCAAAAAATTGAACGCACAGTGTGAATGCATGATATTGCCATAGTATTTAATTGTGCAACTGATGAATGTGTATATAGTACTTTTAACCTTAAAATCATCATGCAAAATGTCAAGGTAAACTAAAATCAGGTGAAATCCATTCTAATAGATAGCCAATGATTTTTTTACCACAGGAACCGCACTTCTAAGATTAGTATCCAAATTTATCGTGTTGAATATTGTAACTATTTCATAACACAATGTTAATGAAAAATATGAAAAACCCTGTCTCATAAAATAAACTAATAAAAATTAAATAATTAATAAGAAAAATGGAACGAAAATAAGAGAGGTCACTAACCTAACAGTTTAACGTTTTTTAAACAAACCATTACAGTATCAATAATTGTGACTGATGAAAACTTTCATTTATTTTGTTATAATTTGTTATTTTGAATTATTATTATTTATAATTTATTATTCTCTGCTATAAAGAACAATTTATTGGTAATGTGGATAATTTTAATTGTCCAAGTTATAATTTATTGTTGATGTGTTTATCCCCAAAATATGGATACATTTTTATGGAAAATTTTCCAACCTCTTAGGAAATTTCCACTCAATCGTTCAATTTTTCCATGCGGTCCTTATTTATTGGCGATTTCTTTTCCCGGAACTGCACGGTTTTCGGAAGTCAAAATATGACATTTTCCGAGGAAAGAAAGTACGAAACGTGATTGTAACAAATTTTTCCATTTGTATGATGTAACAATAAAAAATATTGCTATAACCAACATAAATTTTAGATTATAAACTTTTATCTGAGTGACATTTTTATGTTAAATGCAAATTTTTTTAATCATTGCTATTTAAATAGTTCAATATTGTTTAAATATTTCAATCAATTAATGGGGTTTTTTATAATGCTTAGCAGCAGCATAAGAATTAAATTCTGAAAAGAAGTAGCCAAATTTATATATCCAAAAGATGTTACCGGAATGAAAAGAAATGTTTTATTGGAAAATAAGTTTGTATAGTTTGAATGTTTGATTGTAAAACGCAGAGTTATAGTAGTCGATGATTTTAGGATCTGTTCGAGTAACTATGTGATGCAAAGGATCAGAGAAGGAAGAAGGGAATGATCTGGAAGAAAGCGACGCTCTGGACAAGTAGCGTGTCATAAAAAAGAGGGTATCTTTTCTTTGCTGACCCTAAAATTGTCAAGTACGTGCTGACATTCGAAAGAAATATTCATATTATCATCCGTGCAAAAACCCTACATCAGGCCTAATCGAAAGGTAAACATTGAAGAACGAAAAGGTTGATGAGTTACTTTTGATCCAATCAAAAATGAATCATTTCACAGAATGCGTGCAATATATAAATCAATTTGAATTTTCTTAAATTCTATACAAATAAAAAAATATAAAAAGCAGTAAATCAGCATGGGTTGCAGTGTTATTATTATTTTGTTTGAAAATTTCAGAACTTGATTGCTTTTATTGGGTTGGAGAAAATGACAAAAAAGGTTGCAGCAAATCCCATCGTCATAGTTGTGGACGAAGATAGGATTACAAAAAGGTCCAGACAAATTTTTCCCAGAACAGATGCTAATTGTATTTCGGGTAATAAAAGTCGACTAATTTTACATTTCGTTAATAAAAAATAGAAAGTACTATGTCTATCTTGGAAAATCTGATGCAACATTTCTAAAATCAAAAGCCATTTGATAGTTCTTAAGATATTATTTAAAGAAAAGCCTTTTTTTTATAACACAAAAAGTAGCGACGATGAAAATTATCTAAAAAAATTAGTTGTTCTGATAAGAGTTGAATTAATTATTTATAATAGAGATTTCTCCAGAGGACAGATTACAATTGATTTTGATGCTAAGGATAGTTGGAACAGTTTTTATTGTGCGAATGTGTGCAGCCGTTTCGAAGTGAAAGAGCTTCGTATAACTTGCACACTATACTTCTTCCCATAAGAATAATGTTAAGAATGGACTATTCATTAGACCACCCTAATTTAGTCGCCCTCGTGAATTATGCGGAAGAAACTTTGTTCCTGGATCGCGAACAGCGCATTTTCGAAATTAATTGAACAATATTTTTTACTTCTTCCTTCGGTATAGTCTTTCAATTAAAAATTTTCCAATTGCGTGTGTTCTAACAGAATAGCAAAAAGGTAACAGGGAAGTGATTGACGATGAGTTATTGGAAATGTGAAATGCCAATCACAGCCGTGAACCATGCCATTAATTTTCATCGAGCAATATTTCTCTTGATTGTTTAAAATATGTACAAGTTGTGTAATGATATGTTAATGATCCACGATCATGTTCTACTGTCAATTAAAGAAAAGTGTTAATCGCGAAACATTAGACAACTTTAGTTGATTTTAGATTGACATATCATGTTAATTTTAACTTTTCATTATTTCAGATGGAATTATTGTAACCAATAGGATATGAAAAATCGTGATAAAAAACAAAATAAGAATAAATATATATACACCTCAGTATGAGTTTTTCTTTGTTCAATAAACTCAAACCTTACGCATCGTTCGAATGCTGAAACCGCCACAAGTTTTCCCGACACGTGGCAATTCATAATGAAGAGGATCAAAGAATACGACGCATTTTAGGATACGGAAAAACCCATTCTTTACAACCGTTGTGTTAGCCGAAAATATTTATAGTCAGCATTATTCGAAGGTGTTTCAGACATTTTCACAATCACCAAATCGTTATGGCGTGATCAGTATATAATTAGCAATATTTTTTGTAAATCGCAAAGCAACAACAACAAAATATATGACTGTAGGTCCTTTGATAAGATTTTCTTTTCAGAATTTGTCATCAGTTTTGAGTCCTCTTATAATATCTCTTAAGATCTATCAATTTTTTATCATTTCAATTATTATATTAAGTGATAAAAAAATTATTTTTAATTTATATTTCTGTCTTGTTGTTGGATAATTTTTCTTCTTCGACATTCAAAATATTGTAAGTATAAGATTATGGCTAGTTAAAAAAATTTGCTACGTCATTTTTTATTTGATTAGAAAGTTTGAATGATATGGTGTTAAAAAAATTTTTGGTCAAAGTTTTTGTGATGTAACAGTAATAAGAATAAAAAAAATTACTTGTGATGTATAACGCAGCCGCAATGAAACGAGCACTGCATTTGTTAAATAAAATGTGTATATGTATCCATCACGAGCTGTCACTGTTATCAGACTTTAGTACATACTATATTCATAAATACATATGTCTCTTTGACCTTGTGCAGCAAAAATTGTATGTATGTAGAGCATCAATGATACCGCATTTTTATGCATCTTGAATACACAAATATACTGTAACAAAATTAAACAATGAACGATGTAAAATGTATCTTTTAGAAAACCAAGCTGATGTATGCACATCAACAATCAAATGGATTTCTTAAAATAACATTTTAATTTGTTTAAGATTTTCGTAACACAAGAAAATTTTTAGTTTCAATAATCGCATTTTTTAGGTGTTTTGAATGTATCTGACGGTGGCTTGAGTGAAAGTACAAACACTTTTTCGTCCCTTATGGTAAAATACTGATCTTCAAAACAGACAAAAAGTGAACCTTCAAGTAGACCTGTCCACATTAAAAAAACCGATAACCTACTCCTATAGATTTTTTCTGATTTAGAAAAAAATTGTTTTGACCAAGTGCAAGGAGAATGATTTTTTTTATAACAAAAAAAGTGATCGACTCTATGGGAATACTGTAAAAAGTGTGTTTTCTCAAAGTATTAAATGTGAATACCGTTTTGTTTCATCAAGGAAAGTACCAAGAAAAAAAAAGTTGAAATGATCTTATTCCGTTTCCTCGGTGCAAGATTAATCGAAACATTGAATATGATCAAAAATTCGATTTTCTGCTTCCATCCCCCTTCGCTATCCCTCTTAACTGAATGGGACAAGATAGTCCGTATAATAAAAGTCGATAGATCGTATCGCTTCAACACAGCCAAATGGGACGGAAGTTATTCTGTCGGTTTCCTTACGATGCTTAAAATGCAAATCACCTCTCTCTCGTTTGATACTTTTTTTGTCTCATTTTCCTCCTCAACCGTTTTTTTTTTTTTTTTCTATTTCACGAAGTTTTCAATACGCTGGCTTGGTACATTGGGTGGCAATTTGCCCTTTCAAGATACGTAAAGTGCCGGGAAGTAGAAAAAGGATCACAGCATAAAGGGCGAAGAAAAGAAACTCTTGCCAAGAATGAAGAGATTTCTTTCGATTTAATTAGGCTGCAATTCGCGTAGAGGCGCAGAAGTGACGTGTGTGCGCCACGCCGGTATGGCGCGCCTCATGAAAATTTTCTTAATTAAATTCTCGCCGTTTTCGCGCTGAGCGGAGTGCAACTTTAACTCCAGCCGAGTTTTTTCATTCCTCCGATCGGAGTTAACCAGACGTACACCCTGGCTTGTCACCTTGGGAACAACTCCGGATTGCTTCCTCTTCATTTTTTCTTCCCTTCCTGTCGTCCTGCTCGTTGTCATTCGGTGGACCATTTCCATTTTGCGCGACTCACACTTTGCCACTATATTATCATATTATTAAGCGTTTGCGTTACGATCCTGATAAGTATTCACTTGACAAATTTCAACCCACTCCCTTCCGCAACCTCCCTTTTGCGGAAGTCGCAGTTATTAGTTTCATCTGATCTGAAAAAAAAAAGAAAATCCCGAACGATTTGGTTGAAAGTCTATTTTACATATTCTGGGATAACGAGTTTTCGGAAAGCATTATAATGTAAATCATAATTCAATATATTATTTTGAATCACAGAAGAAAAAAAAGTCAAATTAAAAAAAAAAGAATGGAGGATTGAATGTACTAAGCATGACTACACTTTATCGTGCAAACACATGGGGATGTTTTCAAAAACGCAGCAACGTCCGAATGAAAATTGAATGTCATCAGTGTTTTTGTTCAAAATGGAATAATGACTGTATGGTCGTTGTCTCAATTAATTTTCTGGCTCCTGAAAAGATGAGGAAAATCAATTTTATCCTGCCTGTTTTTCATGGCGTGATAATGATCTGTCCCTGGTATTGATTTTTTTTTCGTTTGTCAATCAAAATGTAGTGCATAATATTTGGAATTGTTTATTTGAAAGTGATAAATTTTGGCAAGATGAATTTTGAATATTGAATAGGTTGTATGAAATCGAGCATTAATATAATGTAATTGAATTACGTGTCATAACGTTATCATAATCACTTGATAAGCACAAGAAAGTCAAATAGCGCCTCGGCATATACAACCTGTCTTTCTTGAACGCATCCAGGATAAATATTCATAAGGAGCTGTCATTCTGTTCAATTCGTGGAGCTTCAACATCATGACTTGAATGCATCACGAGTTTTGTAATCAATTGAGTTTAGTAGTCAAAACAAATGACAGAAATATTTCAGCCTACAAATATTTAGTTTCGTCATGAATGATTTTTTTATAAATTTATAATACATATATTTGATATATCATATTTCTGAAAATAAAAATATTTTTCCAAATTGTATCATGCCACAATTATAAATATTTTTTATTAGCTAAATTAATTTGGTAAGTGAATATTAAAAGAAGTCAATGTCGATGCGCGACCTACCCTACCGACATTGTTATATTTTTGTGAATTGATGCATTTTTCTCAAATATAAACAAATATAAGTATTTTAAAGAATATTCAGACAATTCTCTCATTGTTGAACAATATTTCATGATGTAAAATGTTTTCATCTGTGATTTTTGTAGGTTACGATTGTTGAAAAAACGCGCTCACTGATTGTGATTGCATTTTAGAATCAATAATTATATTTGTTATATCTCAAATTACACTCTGCGACGGCTAAACATTCGTCTGATATCAAATTCAATATGTGATTTTATCATCAACTCATAAAATCATAAAATTTTAGTTTTTCCGCCAAATTCAAAATTTAAACTTCCTTATCGACTTAGATCATTCTCTCAAGGTGTTTATGTCAAATCGGAAGTTACCGACATTACAGATTACTTGATTAAACATTAATTTTCTTAATAAAACGTTT
>JAAMPD010001222.1:0-27758 GCA_025266255.1 Trissolcus basalis | reverse complement strand
ACGTATTTAGTTAATCTAGGTTTAGTACCTAAGTTACTATAGATAAAACGTTTATATACACATATATATAAAGTAGTAGTGTTACTAGTGGTAAATTAAGGGGTACCGGGTTAGTACGTTAGGGTTAACTTACTAAACTTTAACTTAAAGTTAGTTAGTAAGTTAGTAAGTTTGGTTTGTAGTGGTGTGTAGATAATTAAACTTTAAAATAAAAAAAAATAATATATATATATATATATATATATATATTTTTTTTCAGTTGACCGAATTGAATGACAAACCAATTTATCGACAAATGTCGCCAATTTCGGGCGAGAGCACTTGCTCAAAATTCGTGGATAAACTCGGCAACAGGATAAACCTGTCGCCGCGATGATTAAATTTGCGTTCAATCGGGCTGTGCAAATTAGATCTAATTCTGATGACAACACTTTGGAATCTGATTCCAACGACGAGAAGAAGAATAAAATATACTCGCGCTATCAGTCGATTAAATATACAGATTCGACTTGGTTGCAAGCGCCGGTCATAATGATAAAAAGATTTATTTATCTTGGCGCGGATGGATGACGCGATTGAAAACTGCGATTGCATCGGCGCACTTATTTATACGACGTGAATTAATAGCGGTCGGGGGGAAATATACTATAACGGCGCGGCACTATAATAATAGTGTATCGAATGAGAGAGCCAGGCTCGGTTTGTTTCCCGTCTCATTTCGCACAATTGCCATGCGGTGAGACATACACTCGGTTTATTTAATTTGCCGAGGCGATTTCGAACAACAATTACGCCTCGCCGATCATTGAAACTGCCAGATGTTTGCGACACAAATAATTGGGGCTTATTTTTATGCCTCGCTCGCGAAATTTGATTTCGCGATTAAGACACCCACCCCACATCACATACATAAACATTTACCACAACCAATTTCTATAACCGTTTCGCATTCGTGCGATTAGAAACGTTGCTACATCCTCTTTCCATCCAGCTTATTTTCAATTCCCAATTTTATGAACAACATTTCCCTTCGGCTTCCTACAACTCTGCACTTTACATTTCCTCAAACACTTTTTACAAAGTTTCAACCAACATTTAATTTTTAACTGAATTTTCAGCATAATCATTAGTGAGTAAAAATATGATTAAACTTTTCCTACAATTCACTTTAACTTAGTTGGATTTAGTTTAATTTCTCTTAATTATTTACATCTGCTTTAGTTTGCAAAATCAAAAATTGCCTTGTTTAATTCGACAATACGCTGAGTAATATGATCGAAATCTAACACAAAAGGGATTGACAGAATCTCATATGTCGCAAAGATTTTGGATGCTTAATTGGGTTCGCTAATTAACGGCACAATTCATTCAGAACGTGTGCGTGCGCCCGCACTCGATCTTTTTAACCATTATGTTCTCGTCGTTTGTAACTTTAATCCTGATCATTGTCTCTTTTATCGCGCCAACTCGCACGTAAAAGCTGTTCCATTAGCGACTTTGATTGTTTCCCTCGTTATTTAGGTCTGTTTCTGCGAAAAAAAAATTTGTAAAGTCGAATTTCTGTTCGTACAAACATCTTCCTTTTCGACGGACAGAGATGAAAAAATTAATCTTATTAAAAAAAAAGTGGAAGAAAAATGAACAAAATTAATACTCTGTAATGGAATTGAAAAATTACTTTTGTAATTACATTTGCGTAATTTTCATATGGTTTGCTTGTAAAAGAAAAGTTGAATGTTATACATCCTTCTTGTCATGTACAAACAAATCTCTTACATTTGAGTGAAACAAAAATTTTGTCAGTATTTCATGGACTATATAGAAATTTTTTTTTTTAATTTCGACCAAAACACTTTGCTTCCTCCGGGTGAAGGTAAAAATGTTTTGCCATGAAAAAGTTTTATGGTTCTTTGGTCAGTGCTCATCGTCCCTGCCGAGGTTATTAAGTTGGGAATTTTTACAGGACGTGGAGAGAAAAATATATCCAGTCACTTTTGAGTCATTGATCTTGAGTGCCCCTTTCTGCGTTTAGACGCACCCTATCACATCCCGGTTTCGTGCACGGAAAATGGAGAGTGACGTCGATTAAAAAAAAAAATCCATGTATGGGCGAACGTTACGACCTTCCTTGACGCACGCCTTTCATCGATACGTCTTTCAATCTCCTTTTTAAAAATTGATTTCGTCCCGACCCTCTCCAGTATCGCCCGAAATCCCAACATTTTCGGCATCACGTCACACGGTCAATGCAAACTGCAAACCCACAATAAGGCGCATGCATTTTTCCTCAAGATTGCCATCGCCTTTCAAATTTGATTTATTTACCTTATCATATAAAAAAACTCATTACAAGAATTTGATTCAACTTTTATTCCGCATTTGTCTTATATATATAAAAAAAGAAATATTTTCAAACTTTCTTCGAGTTCAAATTTGAGTTTATTCAGAATACTGAATAATATACAACAGTTGGGGTTCCTCCAATCCGTTTGATTGAAATTTGACCAAACAGCTGATCACAAGTATCAAATTCGACGTAAGATTTTTTTTCCAAGCCCGCAGTTTACGCGCAACGTTTAGCCTCTTAATGGAATTTATTTACGTATTTGTCACCGCTTGCTCGCCACCGAAAATAGAACGAATCAATTAGAATTTCGAAAGAGCTTTCCGTTTAATCGAATCTCGTCGCGTGATTCAATTTAAATGGATCCGATGCAACGCCAAGGAGTCTCGCTAAGACGGTAAATTATATTTTTAATTCAGGATGCCACCCGCCTCCTCGAGGAGACATCTTGTTAAATTAAGCAAACGCTCCGCCGTCCTTTTCCCTAATTGACCTGTCAGTAATATCGGTTTAACGGCGATTCCCCATTCGGCCACCGAGAGACGACTCAGGTGATACTTTTTGGTTCGCAAAAAAAATTGTACCATTTATTTTGGACGATTCAAATCGAGTGTCTTCTCGAAATGAAAATATTTTTTTATTTTTATTTTATTTTAATAGAGGCAGCAGTGCTGATAGAACCTTATCACATTTGTTTGTATTTCATAATACTACATATCTAATAATAGCATAACATAACACAAAGTATTCATTTAGATCTCAAATATATGTAATGACATTAATATAAGAAGTAAGAACATGGTAATATAATCGCTGTAGAAGACTGGACAGTTTGGTTTCAAAAGTTGAATTTCCTACTTCTTGTTTCCTATTTTGAAGTAACCTTTGGAAAGAGGGAATCGTATCGAGCATTTTTTCTTATTTCTAACTTTTCTTCACTTGATTCAAAGAAAAAAAAAACTATTTGAACAAAAATTGGAATAATTTATTTTGACTATTTGTGCGGTCGAAATCTGCGACTTGAATAAATCCTCCTTAACCACATCGATTTTGTTAACTGGAGTCTCCGCGATGCCAAGGAGTAAATTTTACTTCGATAGAGCTCTCTGGCCGGTAGTTGGCCTGTCGTAAATAATAGGGATGCATTGCTCCCTTGGGACACCTCTTTACCTGATTCGTTGGTTGAATAAAATTAAGCTCATTGGAGATATAGAAAAAAAGTAGGAAGCGGGAGAGACGTCGGCGCGGTGCAATGAAAACATTTTGTGTACGCGCGACAGGAAAAGTTTTTGACCGCTCGTGCGAAACTTTCTCTCGGAATAACTTAATTACGTCCAGGGAATAAATGCGGAAATAAACGCGCGAGCGCCTTTTCGTGTAATTGGTTGAGAGATCGGGGCTCGAGGATTTACAAGCTGCGGCGATAAAACGCGATGTGCGTGAACACGTTCGTGGCTGAGAAGCGGCCAGTAACCCTGGGTTCGTGTAGAAGAAGCTCGTAAATAACAAGGGTGGCGTTTCTCGTGCAACAAAAGGCCAATTCACCTTAATGGATCAAAAGCTATACACTTATCAATCCTGCATCAAGATGTTACGAAAAATAATGTCGAAAGGAGCGGTTCGCAAGGACATTCAGATTTTAATCACAAGATAGTCTGCCTTTAATCGACGTTAAGTCATCATTTAATGACGCCAGTGTGTCATTTCACCAACTATCCACAATCTTCAACTTTCACTTGTTACAACTTAAAATTAACTATAGACATGTATCTAAATACTGTTTAAATTTGTACAACTGTTATTTGTCAGTTAAAACAACTCGGAGCTTTTCGGACGAGCTCCATCAAGAATTATATTTTTACCGTTCCAAATTTAATTTGACATTTTTGTCTACAGCAAACTCTCGACTTGAACAACTTTATTTCAAGGGGCCTTTCCGTTTTTCAAATTTAATTAAAAAAATATCATCTTTTTGTAATGAGTGAAATTGAGTTGGATCAATACAACCTAGCGATATTATTTTTATGGGCTTCATTTCAATTTGAAAATGTAACAGTTTCATATATTATATTTTATTGATAATGAATGTTTAAACTTTGAAGTTGAAAATGGAAAAAAAAGAAGAGAGTATCAGGGGTTTGAAATTGGATGATTATTAAGTAGATTATTTTGATCTGTTTTAGGTAAGCAAACTACTATAGATATCTGGAAAGTTATCAGCGCGGTTAGACAGCGTTTACTACGGTAAGTTATCCGAATAGCTGTCACAAAGTAGATTCCTTGAGTTTCTTCTTGTCTCTCGGGATCAGTGGTTGGGTCATCGGCGACGCTAAATCAGATGCTCGAGTTGAACTTTGCGGGGTGTATAATACTTTCCTCGATGATCGCGCGACGCTCGTTTATTGACTCAGCCATCTTAATTAATGCCCGGAAAGTTTGGTCGACAAGGCTCGCCATTTAACAACTGCGCCACGCGACAGTAAATTTCTTGCCAAGCACCAAGTTGGTTGGTCCCCGCTCCTTTCAGTTTGATGCTCAAATCCAAGATAGAGGATGAGCAGGAAATAAAAAGAATTAAGCTGGAAAGCTCGAATTTAAAACGAAGCTAACAAGATGAGTGCGGATGTTTGAAATTCGCGTAACTCATTAATCCGCTCTCATTAAAGCCTCGCCGTAGGATGAAAATTAGCCGTGCAATAACTGCAACAGTTAATTGTATCCGCGGATGTCAAAAGAGCGCGGCGATCTCGTTTTCTTCATTCTTCTTCGTCGCCGAAACGAAATAATTGAATCAACCGTGGGCGCTTTGTTTCAAGGCGCAATCGCATTAGGGGCGCATCGGTCGCGGTTTCTCTGGCTCTTTTATATACGCGACTCTAATCTCGCCTTCTTTCTGTCCCTTTGCGTGAAACAAAGTTTCGCGAGCAGAGAGAAAAAGACCGAGAGAGAAAGAGGCCGCGGGCGAGAAACCCGCCAAGGGACACCCGCCATGACAAATGAAACGAGCCGCTCGATGTCGGACAATCCCCCGTAACGAGCTACGTGTTGTTCCGTTTACGTTGGAGGAGGTTCCCGAGCCGGAAACCACCTGCGAGGCTTTTTTTCCCATAGAACTGGGTCATCCTTTCGATCGCGCGCGACGGCTATCATTTTTAATTAGCCCG
The DNA here is from genome assembly GCA_025266255.1 of Trissolcus basalis. Classification (NCBI taxonomy): domain Eukaryota; kingdom Metazoa; phylum Arthropoda; class Insecta; order Hymenoptera; family Scelionidae; genus Trissolcus; species Trissolcus basalis. The sequence goes on along the minus strand of JAAMPD010001222.1, from coordinate 22,250 downwards.
CGGGGTCAAAACACTTTGCACTCTCGGACGGATGATTACTGTGGCTTCGAGTTGGCCGCCGCGCACACCAATACCAAACTCTTTGGAGAAATTCTTTGGAGACAGCAGCAGAGAAGAGGAGCAGATAGTAGTCGGCAGGGCAGGCTGGTTGGCAGGCTGGTTGGCAGGCAGGCAGGCAGGCAGGCAGGCAAAAGAAGAATTTATGAGCCCTGTAGGGTCAGCGGTGAAAGGTCGCTGGCGGGTCGCGGGGATAAACAAAAGGATTGTGCCGATGATTGGTTCCCCGGAAATTGGTCCCTAAATCTTTATAGAATATCGAAAAAGGGGTAAAAGTAGGCGACAGGGGGTTGGGGTTGCGGGAGGGCTGGTTGCGCGCGGCGCAAACTCGGTGGCGCTCGTGGGCTTCCGCAGCAGCCCGCGCGTGGATTGGGTCGCGACCGGGCGGGTGGGAGCGCTGCGTTTGAAACCCGCGGCGGCTCTCGATGGGCGCCAGTTGTGTCAGGCTGGGCGATCGAGTAGCACGCTCTCTCTCTGAATCGTTCCACCTCTTCGGCGTCAGCGCTCTCTACCCTGACCGCCCGCACACACCTGTGCACACCGAGTGGATCTTCCCTGCCCGTTCCTCGGTCCCCCCCTCAACTCAACAACTCAACTTGACAATTGAGCAACAACTGAAGATTCGCACACAACTGTAGATGAATCGCACGTGTTGCGCCGCCTCGCAGCGAACTTGAGCTGGGCATTGAGTGTGAGAACGCTTGGTTTGGTATGAATAATCGGCGGCAGCAGCAGCAGCAGCAGCAAGTTGTCGGCGCGGTCTGAGTCCGAGTCCGAGTGCGATAGAAAGGGAAGCGCCGCTCGATGTAACGGTCGAGTCGTCGCGTTCGTGCCCCTGCGAGGAGCGTGTCTCGTCGGTCCAGGCTCGTCGGTGCGGCCAAGCTGTGGTGGTCCGACGGTCACCAGTCGTCGAATCTCGGCGGCGCGCGTTACCACTGGGCGAACTCGTCGCGCGTCGATCCGGCCGTCGCGTGGGTCGCACCCGCGACCAAGGCCCTCGTCCTCGAGGACAGACGAAAGTTCGGCCCCGCTGAGCCGGTGGTCGTCGAGGAGGCCGCGCGCACCGCCTCGGCCTCGTCGTCCGGAGGCGCCACGACGTACTTTCACTCGTACGCGTTCGTGCCGGGTGGCGCGGTGCCTCTGCCCCCGCCGTTTCACCATCACCACCATCATCATCACCACTCGGGACACGCGGCAGTCGTGCCCTTTGCTGCTGCATCCGCCAGCCACTTGCACCCCAATTGCGGCATCGCCTGTACCTGCGCCTGCACCTGCTCGGGCATCATAACTGCCAATCACTTGCACCAGCAGCAGCAGCCGCACCAGCACCATCGCACCACCGCTACTACTGCTACCATCCTCCTGCAACCCGTCAATCGCATCAAAGAGGAAATGGTATGTCATCCTCTCAACACCTTTCTAACACCACGTGCTCTCCTCCTCCTCCTCCTCCTCCTCCTCCTCCAACTTATTTTATTTCCAAATCTCAACTCCCATTATTAACAACTTACCAAATGGTTAACCTCAATTTACCTACCAAGGTCTTTCCAACTAACATGTTATAGTAACATCATTATCCTCTCGTCCGTCGTTGTAATGATGAATGCTTGATTCGATCCAAACGTGCTGCTGCTCCTACCCTGCCATTATACTTATTCCTCATTTTAATTCCAACCAAATAGCCAAGTACTGTAATTCAGTTTCTTCTTTTTTTATTTATTTATTTTTTTTTTTCGAAGACGCCCCCTTTCATATAAGATTGTGTATCTGGATCCATACATGACTTTATAATTCAATATGGCCGATTTATTTAGGTTTCATATATCTTTTACACAACTACCTAGATGGCTTATATTTATGGGCCGTAAATGTGGCCGTGTATACATGTTTATGTATTATTTATGTTGGTGCGGGTGTACACAAGACAGACTGGGTCCTGAGATCTCCTCTGCGATGGTAAAATTTAATTTGAAAAATCTCGTCAAGTCCAGGATATCGTCGCTAATAGGCAGAGAAGCTTCGTGTGTACTGAGACAAATGAGAGGTTCAATCAAAAGTGAATTGGAGTCAAATCAATTCCTCGTTCCAAGTGTATCCACATCCACATTTTTCTTCGTTCGGTCCACTTATCCTGGTTATCCGATTCCACGAATAGCTTGAAATTCATTTCAATTAAATTAAGTGAATTGCATTCATCCTAACACGGACTAATCCCGTCACATGTCGATGAAACTGTGGCAGTTGCATGTCACAGACATTCCATTTGTCCAATAAATACTCGTACAAATAATTCAATCGGTCTGAGAAATTGAAATTCTTATTTTAGTTTTTCGTATTAGAAGATTGTTTTTCATCGAAACAAATGAACATTTCATTAACCATTACATTCTCAATTTAAGCTTGTATTTTTTGAAATGAAAAATAANCCTTTTTTTTTTTTTTTGGATAAAAGTCACGATGAATTAATCAGTCGATTAAATATTAGTAGAATAAAGTATTGGAATGTAGTTTACGCTGTAGACGTAATTGATTTTTTTATGTTTAGATTAAAAACAATTACTGAAGTACATGTTAACATTTTAGTAGTAATTTATACATTTAGAAAATTAAAAAGTTCGTACATATATTGACAAATATGTTATTGAAAACAGTTAAAAATAATGATTGTAAAATAACTTAGTTTATTTGGATTAGAGATAATGAAAAATTTATGAAATATTTGTTCAACTTACAGTTATTTCGATATCTGTGAAATTGAAAGCGTCCAATGAATGTCACTGTTTACGAAAAAATATTTTAGGTCTTGTGTCGATAGTAAACATTGTAACTCGATTCAAAGCATTTATTTGCTCTATAACGATTTATATGAATTCAAAGAATTCAGACATTTAATGAAATTTTTTAATTCATTCATATGAATCGATATGTTGTGCTTTCTGTCACAATATTTACTATTGACACAGGACCTTAACTCAGTTTTCGTAAACACTGAATTTAATTTATTTTAAATTTCACAGCTTTCTGAAAAACTGTAAATTGAAAAATGAATTAATAAATATATATCATCACCTATAACTAAAATAAAATTTAATTTCTTATACGAAAAATGGGTTTAGGTCTTAATATATGACAATAGTAAACATTGTAACAGGAATCAAAAAATATGGAAAAAATATGTCAATCATCAAAAATTGTTGAAAGAAAACTAGTAAAATCCAAATTGGAGTAAAAATGAAATATTTTGAGTACTTGTAAGAATTCGATTGAATGTTGACGTTAACCTCTGACCGTCATTGTGGATGCATGTTGTGGTCGAATCGACGTTACCGACTAAGGAGCGATTTTTATACACAGGCTACCTGTTGGCCCCCTCGACGACCTTGCGGCCTTCTTTCTTCTCGCTACGACCTTCCAAACTGGTTTCGCAAGTCCCCTCGTCAAAGGTCCTTTTTTAGCCCAAGTGCAATTGTAGGTCAAAGTGACTATGGCCAATTTAGTCGTTTTTCAACGTCAACAATTGGAGCAAGAAAAACATACGTTTCGAACACCATGATTGTCTTGAATGATAGCCGGAAATAAACGTTACCGTCAAAAAAGCGTAACTGTCAACAAAACGTTCTCGATCGTTTTTATTTTTTTCGTCCGCTTTGAATTACTTTTGCGAGCGGTATTTTCAAATATTTGTTTCACGGGACTTTTGTTCGGACAAAAAACTTCTATATTTTGTTGTCGATCAAGTCGTAAAACAAACGAAAAACAAAGTATTCCGAGTGTGCGATCCAGTGTGGCAAAAAATTTGCAAATTTCCTGATATAAAGTGTGATTTGTCCAGAAATATATTGAAAACGATTTTTGCCAAAAATTTGAAAATTCCGTTTTGCAGAATAACCTCCTTTTCTGGCTTTTTTTTTTTTTGTTTTTGTTTTGTTACTTCGGCCAAAGCTGTTAATTGAATATTTTTGAATATACGAAAACCTTTGCGAATCAAAGGGGAAGAAAACGTACAACAAAATCGGTAAAAAGTATGTCAATCTCGGAATGTTCACAAAGGGACTTTTCCCCTCGAAATATAAATGCAAGAGAACCCGTAGGTTTTTGTAGCCGACATCCTTGTCCTGTAAAAATTGCTACTAAATTAAACTTCGTAATCGTAAATTTTTAAGGTTTCAACTTTGAACTCGGAACTACACTTGTACGAATATTACTTTGGACGTGAAATCTTGTTCGGAAGTGAAGAATTGGATCTTGAAGTAACCGTTTCAATGGCAAATCCCTTTCTTGCTCTTTGAATCCCTGCCGAAATCGTCAACCAGATTTTTCGCTACAAATTTTTTATGAAAAAGTTTATCAACATATACTTAAAGTTATTAAAAATTCACAGAGTTCAAAATCTTATAATGAGACATTAATGTCTTAATTTATCAAGACTTTTGAATGAAAAACAGAATTTTGTATTCAAAGAGTGTTTTGTTTTTGTTGAGTGTATTTAGAACGTGTTTGTAGAGAGTTTACAGGTGTGATGATTTAGAGATTGATTTTTGTCAAAATTGTGTCGCCAAGTTCAAATTCGAATGGCAACCCCGACCGCCAATTATTTCGCTTGTGTGACAATAAATAACTGCCTCGTGTTTGCCGCGCGACTGCCAAGTCCTTTGAAAGCCCGCACAAGATCAGTATGCGTAGCTTAATTGTTCTGCGAACATTACTTGTGTTTGCACAGACGCTGCTTCATGCTACCAAGCAACGTCTTGCGAGACCATTTTTTTCTTCAAACTTCGTTTTCAACATCCTTTGAGGGCGGCTTTCAAATCAACCACAATTGGCGGGAAATTTGAAATTAATTGAAAGTTTTGTCAAATGGTGGTGTTTCATTTGCAAAAATTTCTCATTTACTTCTGCATTCAAATTCGTTTCAAAATTTGTCAACCTTAAATAACTCGTTCACATCGTTTGATTGTTCGTCCGTTATTATTTATATTGTTAAATTTTGTTTTCCATCATCATCCATTACGCTGTTTTCTGTTTGATTTTAAATCGTTTAGGTTGCAGTTTTTGAAAAAGAAAAAAGAAAAAAACATAAAAAGACAAGATGGATGCAAATTTGAACAGCAAACGTAACGTAATTAGTCCGATGATGAATTCAATTCAAACGAGGACCAAGCAATGGCGCTTGCAGGAAAAAAAACATAAAGATGAATGGGAATAAATAAAAGCATATATGATGAACAAGTTTTTAACCAAGCTCGGACGAACGTGATGATGGAGAGTTACAGTATTTTTACTGGTATATTCAAATGAACGTCGGGTTGCCTGTTGTTGGCACGCTGATTTCTCCAACTTTTTTTTCCTTCGTTGCTCAAATGCGCGCTTTCACGTCCGTCTGAAAAGCAGTTTTTAAGTGTTAGTTAATTTAACAAAAGCCTGACTTGGGAACGAGGTTAGGAGCTCCAACGAACGAATTTTTGTTAGTCTCTTTTCTGGGGGACGAGTTTTGTCTACGCCGACAACTTGGTGTTGTATAAAACAAATGATCAGTTTTTAATTCTAGATCAACTTGGTGTCCTTTTTATTTGACAAACGAAACAAGATTAACTTGGACGAATTGAGAACGCCATCTTGGAATGATATATTCGCGTCACCGAGTTGGCTTTTGGTGGAAAAATCGAGCGCCGAAATGCCCGGACCATTATATCGTTGCTGATAAGTCCGGCGGAAAGCGCATCAGACTCCGAGCGAACTTGTCGGCGACTTTTCTTCTGACGCGTCTCCCGAAATCCGTCGGAACTCGGCGAGCCTCGCGCGTAGCTCCTTCCATCTCGTGCACCTCGCACGCTCGACCGCGCGCCCAAAATTGAAAGAACCGGTCAGCTTCCAGATGCATGATCCGAGATGGAACAAGATGAAATGAAAAATGCAAGAACAAATTTGAGCTTCAACTTTTTCTTTTCTTTTTTTATTTCTTTTATTTTTTTCAAACAAATTACATCTTTACAAACCTTTCATTTTATTTTTGTTACAATTAATATTACCGTCAAACTGGATACTATATGTAAATCAAGAGTATCGTTGTGCAAAATTCATTTTTGACACAATTTTGACAAAAATCAACTACATTTTGTTCTTCCTCGTACAATTATTTAGTTATCTAATGATAAGCGTGTATTTCAATATTGAAAATATTGAAAAATATCAAATTATTATATTGAAAATTTAAAACATATAAATCGATCAATTTTCCGATTTCAATTTTTCACTCATTTTTTAAATGTTCTAATTTTCGTAATTTAATTCAATGTTCTTTTTTTTATTTTAATATTTTAAAATTATTGGAAATAACTTGAAACAAATATGATAAAGTGAAATCAATCTATATAGTTATATCAAACCATATGGTAGTGAAATTTCTTCTTGAATGTCCAGTATATAATTTCAATTTGTTTATTTTCCACATATTATTCTGTAACATAATTTTACTTCGTAGTAAATTTTAAAAATCGATGAATCTTGCACAGAAGTTACCCCGTTTGATGGTACATTTTTGAACGTTGCAAAATACAAAAGGAAGCAGCAAGTTTGTTATTTTTGAAAAAATTGGCTCAGAATCGTGAGCTCTCATCTTATTCTGCATGTCAAATACACTCGCGCGTTTGGTAGAGCATTCTCGCCTGGACGTCAATGAAATCGCGAAGATTCAATTAAGAAGTGGTTTGTCGGCGTGGAAACTCAGGGCTTTAATTAACCAAGGTTTTTTTCGTAGAGTGCACGATAAGCTCCAGGTCCTTTAGGGGTTAAGAGTGCGAGCCACCGCAACGGCCTGAATTAAACCCGCTTTTTTTTCTCATAATTCCTGCACTACGGCTAAGTTTGAAATTCAAACGAAAAGCAGCCTCTTTTATCAATGTTTCATTCTCAAAAGTTGTATGATTATTTTTTCCAAAAATCTTTTTTTACCAAAAGCTTCTGTGAAATCGTTGAATATTTTCTGACAATTTTTGTTCAATTTATTATGTTTTGTTTGAAATGTAAAACAAGTTTCAAATTATGAAAGCAAAAGTTTGTACTTTTTTTCGATCGATTTAGAGAATATTTATTAAATTGAAAATATTTGATACCTTTTTGAAAAATGTCGAGTTTCTATTTTTGATTGTATTGAAAATGCGAGAAGTGCACGGGTATCGGATGTGAAAAATCAGAGAGCGCAGTTATTGAAATCAAAAACCGTGGTTTTCAATAACATGTTTTCAGTCGGCACTTCGAATTAATGGACAGCACTATTAGAAGTGCTAATTGATCGCCGGTACGTTGAAAATTTTTACGAACAAAACGATGAAGTATAATCGACTACTTCTACCAATTACACAATGAAATTAAATTATGGACTCGTGGAGCTGTTGAGCCGTGAAAAACGATTGCTTCTCTCACTTCTCTCGCACTTTGTCGTTCTCGCTCTTGCGTAGCGCGTACGCGCGATGATTATTGTTTATCAGCATTTCAATTTTTTGTACCCAATTATAACATTTGCTTACCAAAACATGAAATCGTGATTGTAAATGAGATTGAACCAAATGTGCTCTCTGATGTTACTTTTTTTTCGGTCATTCTGTCTCGTTTATTGACTTCAATTTTTTCATTTTAAAATCTAATCAAAATTCAAATTAAAGAAGTGATATCAATCGTTAAAATGATAATATAAAAATGGAAAAAAAATAATTTGCGCTCATAGCAGATGGATATTATTTTTGAGCATATAGTTTTACATTGCATATTCAAACTCTTGAAAAAATATGCGAAAGTCAGAAGCTAATTTTGGTAAATGATTGACGGACGGTTTTCTTTCAACTCTCTGTGGCCATAAATAAAAAATTGAGGATAAAAATAACAGACTGATGCGTGATATGAATTTTTGTTATATTTTTTCATTTCCACGCGATAATATTATCGCGCGAAAATAAATGTACGTTCAAGCTAATCGATCCGCCAAATCCGCATCACAAGTTCCATAGTATCGGCTGTGATCTCCGCTTTTGCAAATAATTGAATTCGAACACAATGTTTACTCATTTTCGCTCTTTTTACGCCTTTCACGTTACAATTCCAATTATTGGAAATTAATAATTTTTGACATTTATCAACCCGCTTCGTTTCCACTGTTAAATTGACCGTGCGGTTTAATTATCGTGGAATCAAATTAGATTCAATTTATTGCGCAAATACTTTTTTTAGCCTTTTAATTGAATCAGCGTATCAAAACATTTTCAAAGTTTACAATTCAGAGGAAAAAACGTATGTTTCAATAGATCTTTTTCATATACCGAACATAAAGTATTTTTATACGTAAAATTAATTTCTTTCGGAAACAATGTTTTATTCAAGTAAAAATGGAATACATAAAATATAAACCATTTTTTTTTTACTTTCCGGAAAGTACAAGCGTTTGAATGACGTTCTGAAAAACCAAAAGATGTTTCAAACATGCATATTCTGGGTTAAAAAATAATCATTTTCTTCTGAATTGTTTAACTTTTGTAAAAAATTTTTTCTCTGGAATTCCTGTAAATTTGTATGAATTTGATCTGATGAGGTTAAAAAATAGATGAATTTAGGTTCAAGTTTTGTTGCGTTGAAATTCATTATATTGTGGAGTGAAAAATGGGGATGAAAATCATGGAAAGTGTGAAATTGAAAAATTGAGGATTGGCGAGGCAGAAGTAGACGGATGCGTTACTGCGTCGGGACACACAGAGTCATGCGGTACCGAGCCGTCAAGTTCATATTGCCGGTTTCCTGTTATTAACGTGCCGCCGCCGCATTGGCTTGTGCTTGTGTCACGTCGGTGCGCGAACGTGACGAAGCGTCCTGTGTAGCCACAGACTCGTCCAGCCGATGTTTCGCGTTCGCTATGATATTCCACTCATGTCATTTGAGGCATTTCAGAATTTCGCCGTCAAGATTAGTTCGCTGGGAAATGAAGCTTTGCTATGCCATCTCATTTACTACCAACAAAAAACTCAAACAAACATTTAATTAAACAAAAATTTAATCATTTCCACTAGATAAAAATCGGTCAGAACAAATTCACAAATGATACATTTTACATACGTGTTTTGACATTATAAAACGATTTTAGTCTTTCATTTAAATAGCACTCAGATGGCGCTGTTGAAAAAGTCATAAAAATGTCTAAGTTGCAGCGTTGAAAAAATAATAGGAAAATCAGCGCAAAATTTGAATTGCGCTCACAGTTGACTGGTGCGAATTTGTTATCGAGTTCTTAAGCATGAGATTTGAAATGCACATCTCCAGTGTGCACAGGCATGCAATCTCATCCAGGCGTTGTAAAATTTTGCGGGATTCGATTGCGCGCGAGCTGCAGTTTATTTGGAAGTATGATTTTGGAACAGGTAATTCGCTTATGAAAATATGTGCAGATGCAATAATCCGCGCAACGTTCGCAACCAAAAATCGTGCAAACTATTTGTTGCGTTTCACCTTAAATATTCAACCGCCAGCTCAACTGAAAACGCAATGCGATTTTCGAACAAGAGGACGTTTAAGCATCCGTAAAAAAACCACCCCTAGAACATTGACGAGAGACAGACATTTGAATGTTGTTTGAAAAATGTTTTTGAATTCTGCTCTTTCCCTTCAAATTATTTTCCCAAGTTGTAAAAAAATGCTTTAATTAATGTTTAATTAATATTTTCCGTAGTTGAAATAATTTGAAATGAGACTGAAATGAAATTAATTTTTCAAGTGTAATAATCATTGAATGCGCGTTTCCTTTTTTTATGGAGAGTAATTTTTTGAGAGAAGTGAATGAAACGACGGGAAATATCACGGCACAATTGAAATTAGCGAATAATGATTCTATATAACTTATGCGAGATTGTTTACTGTCGGAACAATAAAGCTCCACGTTGCTCCGATACTCAACAAAGGGGTGCGTTTTCTTTTTTACTGCGTCTTGTTCTCTCCAGAGCGGGTATATTTTATTTCGACGATAAAAACTCTTGCCCTTATCTCCGTTCCGTGACGCGCCAACGCGCAACATTTGCATAAGGGCTCATTTATTGAAATTTTTTTTCACCGTTTGATTAATCGATCGTGACACGACCATATCACTCAGCCCAACTTTTTGTTCAAAATAAACTTTAGACAAATTTGTGCTCTTCTTCAAACGAAATGAATCGTAATTTTGTCAATTTTTACAGTTGTTTCTCTACCGACAAATTGGACAAAAAGTTTGTAGAAAAATGCTTTACTTGTTTTACTGCAAAATTGTCAATTCGATTAAATGGTCTAACAATTTTTAGAAAAACGTGACCTTCGCTTGCGCCTGTAGTCCGTCGTTAATAAAACTTTTTCCTCAAGATGGGAAAAATATATTTTAATAAACTTTGGTGATTCTTATGATAGAATTATAAAAAATTCTGAGGAAAATCTTAACATTACTTATTGAAGTTGCCAGGCAACTCGATCCACAACCATCTCCAATTCGTTTACATTCCTCAGATTTAATAAAAAAAAGTTTAATATACTTTTGATAATCAAGTTGTTGATTTATTAATCAAACGACATCGCGCGAGACAAAAAGTATCAGATGCAATGCATCAGTTTCAGATCACATTTGACAGCTCATTAAAATCTTATACAGTTGTTTACATGTGATTAAAAAAAGACTTGACTCGAAATTGAAGGTTGGAGTTGATACAAAACGTTTTAATTGAAACAAAACCTGTTGAGATGGCGCTGTCAAAAAAATAAAGTTAACTTTATTTTGTGGTGAGTTGAAAGTTAGTTCAATCGACGAGAATCGGATGGGTAGACGTTTGGAAAGTGCAAATTAAAGTAGGATAATAGTCAGAGTAAAATTATTCGTTGGGAATAACAGTTGATACGATTTTGTCGAAGCCTTGATTCGGTTTGGCGAGGTACTGATTACGTAACAGCGTTAAGACCACAGTGAGACAACACAGAGAGCGTTTGGTTTTCGCGAGCTCACAGAAACATCGCATCGAGTCGGGTGTTGAATGTCGTTACGTCGAGAGTCCTTTTAAAAGGGTCGTCAGGACTTGGAAAACCGGATCGAACAGAGAGGGGACGAACAGTAGTTCCACTCGATGAATGCCGAGAAGCTACAATTAGAGCGTCCTCTCAATTTGGTGTCCGGTTTCTCGCAGACGCTCAAAATTATTCCATGTCCTTTGTCCTTCTCAGATTTTTTTCCTTTCCACTCATGTAATCAAATCTAAAACGATTTTTCATCCCAGTTTTGACCATTTTCCTTTTATTCATTTCATTCCATCTGCCTTCCAAGAAATTTGTTTTCCTCTAACGAAAACAAACTGAAAAAAAAAAAATTGAACTGTCTCGAATAAAATACAACAAAAAAATAATAATAATAATAATTATAAATAAAACAAGTTTCAGTAGAATTCTTCTCTGCTGTTTAGATATATATATATTATTTAAAATTTGTTGGATACACTGACTCAATTTTATATTTTATATAAGTTTATATAAATGGAATGGATAAAGAAATATAAATTAAATATTATACTTATAGTCGCGGAATGTCTTTTCTACACAAAAAATATATATTTTCATCCGTGATTATGATAACTGATTTTGAGTTGAATTTTGGATTGAAATTCGATGGAACATGGACGAGGATTTGAAATGACTTGAATTACTTGCGAGACTATCCAGTGGCAAGACGCTCGTGATGGATACTTAGGTGTGCCTTGACCTCAACCTTGGAACTGAGGAATGCACGCTGTTCGCTGCTCCGCGGCACGAATCACCCCACCGTAACGCGCCGTATATTCTGATGTTGTATCTCTTTTCTTCGGACGCTCGACTGTCAGTGCCCACTTTTTTTACCATCACCACATACAGCACCTTACATTGCATTCACCTTATCAGCTGCTAATCGCCCCCTTTTCCTTTCTGCAAAAGAAAACAAATATATTTTATACAATTGGCACAAACTATTTTCAACTATCTAGAAAGCAAACTCTGAACGTGACATCAAACCATGGGCCACGTTTTCATCTTAGCAATGAGCATCGATTATTTCGCTTCTTCATTGCACTTTTAAATCTCTCTTTTATACACGACTGCAAACACTCTAATAAAACGCTCAACGTACTTCTCTTCTCATACGTATATTCGTTTAGTTTCCTTCATTTTGGCTAATCAAAACGTACACTTTCCTTTCGGAGTTTATTTTTGTTAACATAATTCTTTGTTGTTTTGGGGATCTGATAATTTTGAACAAAACAAGGACACGATCGCGAAAGTCCCAACTGAAACAAGGTCATTGGTCTTAGGTAAGACTGATCGCTGAGAAAAGTTGCGCCAGAAAATAACGTCTGAAGGACCCTCTGCCAAGGACATCATCTTTATTTATCAAACGTACCTTGACCACGTTTTTTTATCTCCCTCGTAGCTTTTTTGGAGACATAATTTGAAAAACTATTTTTTTTTCATTCGTATTGTGCATTATAGTTGTTTCGTCATTCATATTATTTTTAACTAAATCTCTAATCAAAACTTTCTTCAGATGTCATTCAGATATTAAAATGTTCATTTCAGTAGACTCAAAAACTTGAAAGAAAAATTTAAATTAGAAAATGAAAACAAGTTTTTGGAACGTTGAAAAAATGTTTGAAGAAGAAAATTTTCCTAGGATCGAAAAAAAATTTTTCTGCGAACCGAGGAAACCGTGCTTTTTGAAGTAAATTCAACAGGTTGCAGCCGACGGTCTGCGTCCCGGTTCTTCTCTTTCCTCCTCGTTTCAATTAGCGCCGAGTCGTTTCCGGAAGCACAGTGACTTGGTTTTCGCCGTGAACGTAGAAACGCTCTTCGATCGTCGACATGCGGTCTTCTAATTGGCCCGCATTGTTCCTTCTCTGCTGACCTCCACCAGCCTTGAAACGATGCTTTTCTTATTTTTCAGTTTTCTAATTCTCTTCTTTTGGAGTGTTTTTTTTTTTTCTCTTCTCTCTGCAAATGGGAGAAATTAAAAGATAGACTGAATAAATGATGATGAGAGATATGAACTGGCGTTTCCTGTTGGTGTATCGGAGCGTGAGGGACTAAATATATGCACACCGCCCCGTGCACAGGAAACGAGCTGATAAATTATAAATCCCATATGTTGTATACAACTTGTTCGCATCTAAATTACATTTAATTTTTCGTTGCTTCTTATTCATTAATTTTTCTCTTTCGTAAAAGAACAATTTTTTTTCTAGTTTATATTTTATACTTGAAATTCTTTTCCAACATTCTTGTGGACAAACTCAATTTTCACTCTTTAATTGTTTTGCATTTAAAACTTATTAATTTCGAGCTTCCAAATCACAATAATGTGAGATATTTCCAAGAATGCATTTTTGGTGTTTTCAACGATTCCGCGAATTGAGAGAGTAAACTTTGTTTTGATCGCAATATCGAGTACATTTGTTTTGATTCGTAAGAGGAAGAATTTTCATTCGTACTTTATATTTTGTACTTGAAATTCTTTTCCAACATTTTTGGCTGAAAAATAATTGTAAGTCTTTAATCGTTTGGATTTACGTTCAACATGTTACAACTTGAAATTTGTAATGAAAATAATTTGCATTCGTATATTTAATAGTTTTTAGTTATATTTATCGTCCAACATTTTTGTGGAAAAATAATTGTAAGTGTTGAATTGTTTTGTTATTCGTTCAACACGTTTCAATTTGAATTTTCAAACGATGATAATTTATGATATTTTCGGTGTGTATTTTTGGTGCTTTCAATGATATCACGAATTGATGGAGCAAAGTTTGTTTTGAACGCAATATCGAGTACATTTGCTTTGCAAAAAGAAAATAAAAAATTATGACGAACAAAAACGTGCCCGCGCAAAGTTCGCTTACGGTTCGTGATTAATGGTAAATGATGTATTTGACAAACATTTGTGCGGGTGAAACACTTGATATCTGTCCCAACTCTTTATTCTCATACGGATGTTTTTTGTGAAAAACCAACTCCTGTTTCAATGATTATCATTTAAAGCGCGCGCAAATGACGTTTGACATTTTTATTGAAATTCAATTCCGACCATCGAAATCAATACCGGTGAAAATAAAAATGAAACAAAAAATTCTTGTCAGCCTTTTTCCATATCAAAATATAGAGACAAAATTTGAATTGTATGCGATTTTTTTTTATAATGAAATACTCTATTTTTGTTCTCTTTTTCTGTTTCAGGTGAGTTTGAAAGCATTTTTTGACGGCAACACATTTTCCTAACCTAAAAAAGAGAGCTTGTTTTATCTGCGAGTGGTATGTTATTTTATTCTTTCCTTCAAAATAGCGATCAACTTTTCTAGAACAAAAATTCTTAATCAATTTCAAAAAAATTACCTTCTAACTGACATGAACAAAATATAAATTAATAATAAAAAGAACTGCGCGAATGCAAGTCCATAACGCCGCCGGCAAAAAAGTATTATAAATTCACTCCAATTAAGAGCCAGACTTTTTTCATCATTCGCGAATTTATAAAATTGTTTTGCACGGTAAACAAAATAATTTTTCGAATATTCTTTGATAGAAATTATCCAAACAACAGGCGCATTCGCAATATATATATAGTTTTTTTTAATTTTTTAAAATAGTGTTTCAAAAAATGAAAAACAAAAGGAAAAATTACGTAAGAACATTTGCAAAAAAACATGGTAAAATGCATAGTATAAAAATGTGACGAAAAGTCGATGAAAGTCAAAGTTTATAAATAATGAAAATTAACTACATCGCGTCTGCTTAAATAACGTTAATTCTGGCTTGAGCGTTAGTGGCTGGGTATCGTTAAAAGTGTTTCAAATAGTATTGTAAAATTGTCGCTCTGAAACCCTTTTAAAGTTGAGGCTGACCGAGTAAAAGGCGCAGAATAATGGCACTACTCAGAGGCCATGTGGCGGCGAGGGGGTTAAAAACGTCTCGCCATTGTTTCGATCCAACGGTCTTGGTCATTAACCCTCTCACGTTTTATTCTTCTTCTTCCTTTTTTTTTTTTTTTTTTTTTTTTTTTTTTATTTGTTGCATCGATGAAATACCCGTACGGTCATGCTTCGAAAAGAACAATTTTTTTGTTCGACACAATGAAACATCCTAGGCGCTAATTGGATTTCACAAATGTTTGACGCTGCGAAAGCTAACTTGATTTAACTTTCCTATTAATAGACCGAATAATCAATTCAACGAGTTATATGGTGGTAGTGATACTTTCGAACAAGCATTCATCCAAGCTCTCCCCTTATTAACAGGATAATCAAACCAAACAAAGCGTTTGCTTCGCTCGATTCATTTGTTTTCCGGTTAGCTAAAATATGTTAACTTTGCGTTTTTTTGTTCCGATTTTAGATGTGGCGAAAGTGATTAATGTTGAATAACCGTATCTGAAACGTCAGTTAATCGTTTTCATGACTTGACATTTACGTCAGCTTTATTATGATTCAAATTAAGGCTTGATCAATCTTATTCCTTAATGAACATTTTTGTCTTTGTCTCTTCTCAAATATGTTATAGATCTTTTTGTTCTATTTGAAAAAATTCTTGTATTTTTTACGAGAGGATTTTCAGTATTGTAGGTTGGTGCAAAAAATAGCCGTCTATTTTCTTCGATGTAATTCATCTTTCCGAGACAAGAAAAATGACACTGAAAAAGAGTGTAATTTTCGTTGAGTATGAGTAATGCATAGATGTACTTGTACGAATTTACCCGCGCCCGTATTTTGATAGCAAATTCGAGATTTTTCCCGGGGATGATATATTCAGGGAAAAGAGCCTGGTCGATTGTAATTTGGCGCAGAGCGGCATGACGTGTGCGCGAGAAACCCACATAAACAGCCGAATGTTCTTTCGACTAAGTCAAATATTAACTCAACTCAAGTCAAACAGAAACAAACTCAAATAATTAAATTTTGCTGCGTGCCGTAGTTTGCTACTATATTACGTGCATCAATACGCTAATTTAATTTCATTTTACGCTTAATGCAATCCGAATGAAATATTACTGTCGGGGCGCCATCTGCATTTCGTTTTTCAACTAAATTCATTAAACAAAAACTGGTCAATATAAATTAGACACTTTTTTTTCATTCATTCATTCATTCATTGTTTTATGCATGTATCCTTTTAATTATGAAAGGAAGCAAATATCGTATTAATTGTTTCAAGTGTTTTTGTTTATCAATGATATCGATGATTAGACGAATTATTTATTGAAGATATCTCATTATGACCCATTAATCTTTGTTATTCCAATATTTATGGTTGATCTATTTCTCTTACTATTATTTGGTGAAATGGGTGAGGAATACATCATTTTGAGTAGCACAGAACTAAAATTAACGATGTAAGTAGAATGAGATCTTGATGTATTAAAAAAATACTATCTATTTTAAGTAAGAACCATAATTTTGTCCTTGGGACTTTCGTGGTACAAATCGCTTGGTCATACAATTACAGTGACTACAATTGATTGACAAAATAGTATTTTCTTTTACGTGCATGGTAAAACCATGTTGTTTTACCGTCGAGTAAAGAAAATTTTTTTTCAAAATGAAAAAAATTGGTTAATCAAATTTGAAAAACGTCCAATTTGTCAATTTTTTATTTTTATAAGTTCTTAATAATGAAAATTGTTAGAGTAAATGCAAGAACCAGTTTGATAATGCGTTCATATTTGTTTATTGTTTGTCTGTTTGATTACAATATCGAAATATTACGTTTATATATCTAAATAGCTTCTGTAATTTTCGCAGATATAAGACATCTTGGACAATGTTTTCTTCTAGTATTAGAAAAACTATAAATATTTTTCAAATAAGAAGTGAAAAACCACTTTGTCTTGAAGTTTATGGAAGTTTATCTCTATCGACGGTAACGTTTGTCAATGTAAGGGACTACAGCTTAATGTGTCAAACGTTTTTTTTTCCTTTCGATTAAACTTGTTATAAATGTGATGTTTATTAATGCAGATAATAAAAACTTCTGTGTCATATTATACATTTTTGAAGGAAGTTGGTTAAAATGTGACTGGTATTATGTAACTGTAATGATCTAAATGATATTCAATGATTGAATAAAAAATTTTTCAGATTACTTATAAAATTATGTTTACACACTCTCACATTCTCTTAATCTAGAATATGAACAATTTTTCCGATTTATTTACAGATTCATAATACGGAAAACTTAATTGCCGAAAAAGCGGAAAGGAGAGTACCTATGAAGTAGGACTATTAAAAAAACAAAACCACTAGAAGAGCCAAGACCACGAGGGATTTTCCAAAACATTACGTGAATTTTTAAAATTCGCGTACATATTCCATTAAGAACACCAATTTTTATGTGTACAAATAAAAATAATTATTCAATATATAAAATCAAATTACACAAAAAGGAGAAATGGATTCTGAGAGACTCAATATATAATAGTTTTTGTAGCTATTTAAATAGAAAACTAAGATTACGATTGCAAAAAAAGAGAAGGTGTGAAAAAGAGTAAAGAAAGTAAATAAATTTGTAAATATTATTGTAGAATATACTTATATGTAAAAAATCATAATATAAATCAAGTCTTTCTATTTGGTTTTACCATTTATTTTTAATGTTTCCCATCAATAGACAATTTCTTTCACGTGAATAAAAATTTCACACACCTAAAAAACGCAATGCATGGTATACATTCAAAAAAATGTTGGCGCTTTTTTTATAGATAATTGGAAATAGATGTCCGTATACGCGAAATATATTTTTGTCCCCGTGGGTAGTGCCGGAAATATACTTAATCGCAACAATAAATTCTTAATAATTCAATACAACTTACTCAAGTCAGTCTCATATAAATTTCATATCGAGGCTAAAATTTTAATCTGATAAACTGAGCTTGGCGTTTATTTTATTTTCAGATTAACACTTTTTACAAACTAATATTCCATTTTGTTTAACTGATGAAACTCGATAGACATAATTTTTGACTATCATATCATCAATGGTACAGTATTTGATCTAGCTTTATGAAAAACGAATTTTGTCCTACTGCATTTAATATTCATGAGTGTGGTAAGGTTTAAGGTGTCTGCAATTACAATGTGATGGGCAATTGAAAAAAAAGTTACGTTTTTTGTTTATAACATCACAGTTATAGTATAAGTTAACATTCTTAAATGACTTCATATAAAGGTGTAAAGATGTAGACCATAGTTCGTGTATGCTCAGCATTGAAATTGATACGTTATATGAAACACTGTTATGACTATAGAAAGGAAAGTACATTTAATCAATGATAGTGAATTTCAAACCCATTTAAAGTATTATAGACATGTTACTTCGTCCACCGGATTTTGGACCTACCAAATAAGTTTATTCGCAAGTTATTGTATTCTTATCAAGGAGTGTGCCTATGTTTATCGTCATACACACAAGTAATTAACTTTGTAAATTTGAATAAGTGAAATGTTCTCCAAAAAAGTGAATGCAGTCTTAAAATATATATATTAGGTTGACTGGGTTTTGGTTGATGAATATACATTTCTGTCAGTAGCTGTCAAACATTTTAAGTTCAGGCAACCTGAATAACACAAAATATTTTGCAGAAATTTGTATGCAATGATTTTTCGAATGTATATAAATATCTAAAATATCTTTTATGCACAAAACTCAAAAACTTACAAACTTAACTGACTAAAAATAGTTATACATTTTTTGACAATAATTTTAATAATTTCTAATTATTTTGACCGTGATTCGTTAATTTCAACGTTTTATAAAACCAAAAAACTATTTATTTATTCCGATTTAAAACAGTATAAAATTTTCACGATAAAAAAATGTCTGTTCATTAATGCTAATTTGATGTTAATTTTTGTAGACTGTATACTTGTACGAAATTCGTCATCAAGATTTCGTGAAATTCTGCATAGATACTTCATTGTTTAGTGTAGCATTATTTGTATGGGCAATTTATTTGACTAATGTAACGCTAGAGAGAAAAGTAAACAAATTGTTGCGAGCACATACACGGGAGAATTTTCAAAAACACGTTTTACTTTAATTATTTAGATTGACAGAATTATACATTTCATAGAAGAAACTTATGACAATGCATTACGACTACATGAAGAAATTGCACATAAACAATTGTCAATGTGCAAAAATATCACAAAAACTGTAACGAGTAAGTATACTCAAATACATGTGTGAGTGACAACCAAGTACTTCTTATCTTGACCTAAAAATCAATTGTTTTCAGATTTGTTCAAGTCAATTTTTTATCTGATAGTTTCACCATTGTTTTTGCTTTTATATATAATTTATTTCAAAAGAGAATGTGCGAACGAAAAATCTTGTATCGCAAAATTTTTATTTTTCAAAGGTACTTTTCCGATAAAATGGATGATTGTTCTAAATGTTTTCGTTTGTTTTATAACCGTCTACATTATCGCTGGTTTTGCATTATTCGCAATCATATCAATATTTACAGCGTACACCATAGTGTCAGTTATGGAGTGAGGAAATATCAAATCTATTTTTACAGCTATCGAAAATCTATTTTTTGATTATTAATATGTTTGTTGTGTTTAAGATAAAAAATGGATGAAGTTAGTCATATAGAAGAATTTGTTTCCATCACAGAGGACAATAAGATTGCGAAAAATATACGACAAACTATACAAATTTACCAATCTCTTACTGAGTAACTGAAAAGAAGTACTATACAAAAAATTTAACTTTTTAGCTCTAGTTTATCAAATGATATTTAACGTTGTTTATTAGATTCGGATTTCTGATTAACGAAGTAGTTCAAATAGTGTCGTTCGTTGGGCTAGCTGTGAGCATTGGTATAATAAGTCTTACCACATATACTGTAAGAATTCATAATCACATTACTTTCCTTTTATCATACCCTCACGGATGAAAATACAAAATTCTAGTTGAAATTTCTATAAAATCCTTACTTATCCACATACAAAAATAAAAATATGTTCGTTTGTTTGTGGGTGCATCACGCTCAAACGAAGCAATATATTTAGAATAAAATTATACGTGGGTTATTCTTCGGAATTCCATAATCAATTGAAAATAAGATTAGAACGATGTTTGCATCGTTTAGTTGCAACCAGTTTTTAGGTTAAGATGCATCAAGGTTTAATAGAGCAAAAACACTAATTTTTATGTTATAAATAATGAAAGTTAATGGTCAAAATAAATAGTCAATGAAGGATAAAGAAGCATTTGTATGGACGTTCAGATGAAAATAATACTATTCTTTTTGAAAGTTGAAATTTTTAGATGAACTTTCGAACTTCAACTTTAGCGAAAATAATAGTTGCATTGTTTTAATATTCCAGAATTCTTGATATCGCCCGATAAAAAAGTCCAAGACCAGACCTGGACAGAAGTTTTCTTGAATAAAGTCCTTTTTCAGATCTGATCAGACCTGAAAATGGACCTAATTCGATAAAACTCTGTCTGATCATGTAAAATCAGACATGTATCAGATAAAATTTTATAAAATTTGGCATATTTTGATCCAATTAGAACTATTTCCAGGTTTGATCAGACCTGGACTTTTTTTTGCCAGGGACGTAATTTTTTATAGTATACACGTGATGTTTATGAGAATATTAATATGTTCCCAATAGTTTAAAATATTTCTAATAATGGTATCAAATATTAGATCAATTATTTATTGAAGAACTCCATTTATGACACTTTAATTTTCATCATACCAATGTTTATGGGGGATTTATTTCTTTTACTGTTATTTTGTGAAATGGGTGATGAAGTAATAATTTTGACTGGTAAAAACTTAAAATCATCAATGTAAGTAAGACTGACACTTAATTTTTTAATGGTTCATTTTAACACATTTTGTATGTACCTAAAGACCGATGGTGAGGTTTTTCAGAAATAAATTAACCCTTCAATAAATTGATATTGAATTAATTATTAAATGATATTTCATAACGCTAGCGAAAAAGTGGATAATATATGCGTTAAGAAAAATACTGTACTCAACTTGTGACTATATTATTACATTTTCGGTTATACCTTATAAGCTATATTTTGTATCTTAATTCCAAAACATCACTTTCAGTCTAAGATCTAACTATTTATTTTTCTAAATGCTTTGCATTGATGTACTGTTGCATGACAAAATGACTTTTATCGCCTCGTTTTGTTTTCCCTACTGTACAAAAAGAAACACAGATTAAAGTGTAACTGAAAAACGTTTGATTTTTCTTTTAGATACAAAATGTCTTGGACAATGTTATCATGCAATACTAGAAAAGTATTAATTGTTTTCCAAATGAGAGGCGATGAACCAATTAATTTAAGAGTTTTTGGGAGTTTATATTTATCAATGGAAATGTTCGTCAGAGTAAGACTACCACTGGTTGTATAACAAACAATTTTTATTTTATGAAACTCTCAACATATACAATATCTATTGTTGTAGATAGTTAAAACTTCTATATCATATTACACATTTCTGAAAGAAATGGATTAATATATGATAACATGTTAGGTAACAGTGAAGATCTAAATGATTTTTGAAAATTGAATAAAAGATAACAATAATAAATTTCATTAATCTTTTGAAATATTTTCAGCATTGCAAAATTGAATATACTTTGATATAATTTGATGTAATTTAACAATCAATTATTTTCAAACGTTACTTTTCACTTTTTTACCAGTATTGAAATATTCGAAAAATTTCGTCTCAACTATAACAACTACAACTATAACTACTAATTTCTGTAGTAAGGTATATGCTACAGTTAGTCCAATACGACATACTGTTGGTGTGAAATTTCTTCTCCACGAAAAAGTACCATAAAGAAATTTTCGGGTAAATTTACGAGATGAATTGTATAAATTTACAGAGAACAAGACTAAATCCGCATATGAGAAATGTTCTTATAGAGTTGGTCAAATATGTTTGGGATGATCGAGTCTACCGGCTGAACGTGTAGCTTTGCTGATCAACTTGAGGACAATCAGATGTTAATTCAAAACTGAACAATAATTGAACCCACGAATATAATAAGGGGACTTGCGCTCGAACAGCTAACTTTTTAAAAACAAAAAGTATCGAAAAAATTTTCGATTTTGATATAATTCAAGTAGCCAAATTGTTC
>JAAMPD010001221.1:0-27664 GCA_025266255.1 Trissolcus basalis | reverse complement strand
ACATATATGTAACATAAATAGGCTGCATTTATGTGACATATATGACGGCATATATGGCGCATATATGTTGCATAAATGCTACATATATGTCGCATATATGTTACATATATGGCAACATATATAAATTTTTGCCTGGGCTGTTCGTGACTGGTGGAGGGTCAAATTTGGTATCTAAATATTTGACACGGGTTCTTTTACGATTACAGCAAAAATTTACCGGAATCAAAAAAAAGTGTTTAAGACAAAACATTTGATTTTAAGGCGGAAAATCCAAATTAAAAATGTTTTCACTTTTCTGTTAATTCACACCTCCGAGGATGAAGGGGGTAGAATCAGAGAATGAATTCTCTTACTTTAAATGTTAACCCCCTAAATTTGGTTTCTACCTAAGATTGAAATGTCGTCTTTATATCTACCCCCTGGAGCGTGGGTGGAGTGTCAACTAAGAATAGGACGTTCTTATTTCGCGGCAAAGAATCCAATTTTTGCAAAAAAATGGGGGTTCCCATTTAAGATTTCAAAGTTACTCCTACCCCCACCCCTCGGGATTGAGGTGAAGGGTCAAATTTAGTATCGGTGGATAGGTCTTCAAAAATATTTGTCATGTGTTTTTTTGTTTTCCCGATTTTTGTCAATATTGCGAAATACTTTGCCGTCCCGAAAAATTTTTGACACACCGTGGATATACGTGCCATGCATTTTCAAAAAAATTTGTAATCAAATATCTTGTTTATAACAATCATCAATACACATGGTTAAATTTTAAATCAATTCTGGTTTTTTGGATAAAAATTTTCATTTAACCTTCAGATTTGCATAAAATAATTTCAAAAGTGGTATGATTGAATAGACAGACATTAACAACATATTACAAAATTAGTCATGAAATGCTAGCATTAATATAATTAATTAGCATTTGAAAAACCCAATTTTGACTGCACGTCCTTCCTAAAAAATTCACTCACTTCTTAATAAAATTTTTACGAAACATTTAGTAAGCACGTTTAATAAAAAATGTATAGTAAAATTGTTTACATCTTTTTTCGCTGTTTAAATTTTGTTCTCTGTAAATCTGAATAAGTAAAGACTCACAATAAGTGAATATACACGTACAATAAGTCAATGATTGTCCACTTATCATTAAAATTTTCACAAATTTACGGCGTATGACCTCCTACAGCAAGCGTTCTTAAGACGTGGACGCAAGCGCATTACAGTTACTCTAGGCGAGCAACTGTCACCCTGACCAGCAGTTTTTGTTTCTCTCGCACTAATTGCAGTCACGCTAGCGACAAATCATTTTGAGACGCGATTATCTACCCCGTAACTTCCACACCGGAAGACTATCCACGACTGAAGACTGGTCATAGAACTGAAGTGACGACAAAATTCCGCCGAGTGCAGGGTCTTCCACGGAGCCCGAGGGACTCGACCTTTTAGAACAACCACCACGTTTTCTTCTAAACACGCTATTCGCAACCTGAGTTTCTACGTACCCACTGAAGCCACTTAGCGATGCAGTTTCCGTCTGCATTAGACACCACGTGACACCACTTGTATTCCTCGCGTGAATTCGAACGCATATCAAAAGTGCGTTTCATATCGCTCAGGAAGTGGCGTTTTTATCGTACTTCTTGACCAAAATTCAAACAATGCAACAATCGCATTCATTATCGACAATAGGTGGCGTTGCGATAACCAGAATTAATTTTGCGGCAAAATTTCAACCTAATGTTTGTGTTAGCTTACAACAACACTTGCTTGATTATCCGACACATTGACACGTAGAAACAAGATACTGGCTCATCAAAACATAACTGTCAGAGGGTGCCATAAGTCGCAATCCTAAACACTTATTTTCAAGAGTGCTGTAATTTTTGTGTTGCGTGTAATTACGCAAAATGTAGTTTTAATACAATATTCGTAACTAAACCAGTATTTTTTTCACGACAGATTCGAAATGGCATACTCGTAGAAAAATTTTGACTCCGGCTTTTCATTATAATGTTTTGCAAAAATATTTCGATGTCTTAGAAGAGCATGGTACACTCATGGTCGAATCGTTAAACAATAGGAAAGATGAAACAGTAGAACTGCTTCCTTTTTTGACATATCGTACATTGAGTGCTATTTGTGGTAAATTATTTTTAATATGATAATATAATATGATATTTAGACTGTTAAATCTTATGCATTCTTAATTTTATCAAAATTCCACAGAAACTGCTATGGGAATTTCTCTTGAATCTATAGATCCAGCTATTGTAGAAAAATACCGAGAAGCCGTTTTTTTCATGGGTGAAACGATAGTATATAGGTATATTATATCAGTTCATATGCTTTAACATTGACTTTATCTTTTAAATTACTTTTCTTTTAGGACTTTTCGACCATGGTGCTATTCTGATTTTATCTATAACGTTTTTACAAAAAGAGGTCGCAAACAAAGAAAAGTTTTGAAGATCTTACATGATTTTTCACGTGAGGTATATCAAATTTTCACAAATAACATCAATAATTTAACTACAATAACTTTTTGTAATATTTCCAATCGATTATATTAGATTATTTACCAGCGTTTCGATTACCATAAAAAAACAGAAGGAAAGTTTTTAAAGAGTTTCTCTTCAATAGACGAAAAAAATTTAGATGAATGTTTTAATATACAAAAAGGTAAAAATTTTAGGAAAAATTCTTGTAGGACCTGTTATATTTTTAAATTACAAATATAAAATTATAAAAATCATTAAATTTTCAGGAAAAAAAAAGTTAGCTATGCTTGATCTTCTGATTTCCGCATCGAAGGATGGATTAATTGATCACGATGGAATTGCTGAAGAAGTAGATACATTTATTTTTGAGGTATTGATGAATTTTCAATGTAGCACGAACTATAAAATTCGAACAATTCTAATAAATGACAACAAGTTTTTTTATAGTAGTTTTGTGTGTAGCGGGCGCACAATTTAAATTTGAATTACAGGAACGATTTTCTTTGGCGTATGAAGATTAACGACGTCAAGAAGAGTTTCGAGGTTGAAGTCAGTTTGATTTCGACAGCTAAACTAACTCGTCAATAGAGTTTTGTTCAGCTTATAAAACGCGAGTTAATTATCACCGCGGCGTGGCGCGCAACACATTTGTTTATTTGATTTTGTTTCAATAATCTTGATAGTTTTCATCACACACATTTAAAAATATAAACTAAATATTTAAATAGTATTTAAATACTTTTTTATGATTTTCAATGGCTCCTATAGAGTCTATGTATACTTGTGACCTGTTAGGTAGATTGTTTCTCATATTACAATTACTTTCTCATCCGTGTAAATATAAATTTGATGCTTCTCAGTATAAGATATTAGATGGTCTTCTGCCCTTTCCTGGTACAAGACTTTACAGTCTCACTTTCACCGACTCCACAGTTTTCTATGTGATTTCAGAGTGGTGAGGTTCATCTCCATTTTTCCCAATACTATCCTCCTCAAATTCAATCGCTACTTATTTTCAACAAATTCTGCAATAATGATGTTGCAATGACGACCATCGGAATGTACCGAGTTGATTGAAGGTTAAAACTAGTTCAAAGAGTTGAGACAAGTCATTTTTGTCTTGTTTGTCTAGTCAACTTGTCAACTCTGGGTCATACATCATTTTGGCGCGTTGCCGGACACGCAACCTTCCGGATGTTGCTTCATTATCACTCTATTCGACTATGAAGTTAAAATACATGGAATCAACTTCACGAGATGAAAACTCTTTAAGAACACGGTGCACGTTATTTTTCAAAAATAGCTTATCCGAGCTCAGCAGGTTTTCTTGTTCAAATTTTCGGAGAGCTGTATGGCATCTACAAAAGTGAGCCTATGGTCGCTTTCTACTTTAACGGAAGTCTTTCTGAAGATCATCTCGTTGGAGACGCACAAACGCTTCTACAGAGTGATATTTTAATGGCGCATAGCTCTTTTTCGCACGCAGTGCTATGCAGAGATGTAAGCCGTGAAATACAGCTACGGTCCAATCTGCTCGAATCGTCATTAGAGATTTTGTCAATCCGCGTCGTCTTCGGCTTGTACCTAGAGAATTTTGTAGCTAACAGCTATTGTGAGTAGCTGTTTGGCGACGTATTAAAGCTTATAATCCAGCTAGTCTACCTATCGACTTGAAATATTCGGCGCAGGACATACCAAACTCATTGAAGATAGTTGATGTGGCGTTAAAGCTTTCAGATTATAATCGGGAGATCGGACGTCCGAATCCCCTTCGACCGAGCACTTGAAAAAAGTGTCTGTTTATTCGATGCCATGTGATATGTCACATCTTTTCGTATAAAATATGCTAAAAATTATGTGCCTCATACGAAATGACGATACTTTATTTCATAGCTCATAAAGCAAGATCATTTTGAGATTTCGAACCTAGTTGTAGACATTTACTTCTCTCTCTTGGTTGGCTGGTTCCACGAGTTCCAACATACAAATTTTTGAATAACGAAAATCTTTCATTTAGAGGACTTTAACCATCCATTTGAGAGAAGATTCTAAAATATCCGCGTCTACCTCAGAGATACTGGACTCAAAGCGAAACACTGTTTAGAGTAGATTTAGGTATTCGTAGCAAACATTTGAAAAAGTCCAACTGAGCACGTTCCATAATGTCGAAATAGCTCCAACCCCACAGGTGTGCCGCGTACATAAGAATCGCTGTTGATTACATATACTATGATACAACTTTACAGTTTCGTAGTGCACTTAGTTAGTTAATGACACTACTGTCATTTTTTTCTCTAGGGCATTTAAACAAAAAGTAACACCAAGATACACGTATCAGATACCACCAGGTTTGAATTCTATTTTTGTTTTTGCAAGATTAACAGTTAAACGATCTTTGGTACAATAGATTTCGAGTGCTTCAACTTTTTCTCACGTGTCTATAATGGATTTTGATAAAACTACCTAATTGTCGGCATACAGTAACATCACAATATCAATGTTTTGAGCAATTTCAAAACCTTTGAATTCGCGATCACAAAAAAAGTTTCTAAATCTGAGATGTATAGAATGATCAGGATTGGTTCGAAAGAAATTTAGTATTTCATTCATTCATGCACTTGTTATGAAAATCTTAAATGATAAGCTTGTGGTTACACATTGAAATACACATTGTTTACTTCTGATTAGCTTCATAAGAATAACTGCCACTGTCTTTGAGTTAGCAAATTGACAAAATATGAAGAGGTATTGATTGAAAACTAATAAATGAGTGAAATTGAAGGAAAAAATCCTTTTTCGGCAAATCAAAATCATCACAAATTAAAATCTCATGGCTATAAGCGACCCAAATAATGAACGAAACATTTAACTCATTGCCTGTGGAAATTCACAAATCGTCTATCAGTGAGGTTCGCACCAATCATAGCGCGCCATTCAAATTTTGTGAGTGTGTTAGTTGGCGCGTGTCGAAATCGCAGGTCAGTGCTTATACCGGCGCCCGCAAGCGAAAGTGAATTTTAGGTTAGGATGCACTGTTTACGTTGCAGGTGTGTGTTTCTTTTTCATATCAGAAGTTGAAGAGTAGCCAGAAAACGGTAAAGTTCGTTAATTTTTTTTCATTAAAACGAAATTGTGTCACTTTAATATTAGCTGTTAATATATAATTACGCAGAAGAGTGCTACCCGGCGTGAGTTAATACGGCCCTGTGAAGCACTATTGCGTTCGTTCTTTTCTACAGCGCGCTCTCTTTCCAACCTGGTTCTACCTACTTATGGTGAGGGCACTGTCCACAGGCAATGAGTTAATTCGTGATATGAGAAACTTCTGTTAAATTTTCAGAAACACGCTAAACAAAAATATTAACCGTAAATTTATCAAGCACTTAACTTGAGTGTTTATTTAAATAAATTTAATGTTATCTAATGAAACATATCAACCGATTTAATTTTTTAGGGACATGATACTTCAGCGATGGGACTGCTTTTTGTCTTACAACTACTTGCAGAGTTTGAAGATGTTCAGGTAATCAAAATTATTATCTCGGAAAATTTCATTTCTCATGTAATTCAGAACTTAAAAGGCAAATAAGCAATGTTCGCATCAGAAAGATGTCAACTAAGTGTTTGATTGTCTGGCTCTCTCATTGGTTCATAAAATACAAAAATACAAAACTACAATCCTACTAATATATAAATTTCAATCTATGTTTGTCATTAGCGCAGCGACGCTAATACTCATGCGGAGCATGGGTTTTCAGCTAGTAACGAATATACCTAAGACTCCCATGGAGAAAATTTGGCTCTAGAGCGTTTTTAAGTTTTTTGTTCTAAGGTTTTATTATATTTTATGATTGCAAAAATGTTTTATATTGAAATTTTTTCATTTTTCAAAATTATATTTATGCAAAAATGTTGTTATTATAAATAAATTATAACAATGACATCTGTTCATGAATGAAATTTGATTTTGACAAAAATTTGTTATTTATTTGTTGAAAAATATATATTTATATAAATTTAATGTTAAAAATTGAACGTAAAATTTATTTCTTACATAAAAGTGTGTTGCAAAATTAAACACAAGCGGGACACAATTAAGGAGGAACAATAACAAATGTATTCTATCACTTTGACAGTTTACAAAAGATTGACATATTTTCATAATGACAAACAAAAGACAGTTTCACGTTAGACGATATTGACATTCCATATTTCAAACACTTCCCCTCAATGAGTCAATCCTGATCAATTCATGTTTTGCAGACCCAGGAGAGACACGCACTTCTCGTGTTTCAGTTTGGTCAGTCCTTTGGTCAGAACGTCAGCAGGCATCTCCTCTGAAGTTCTACCTCGATCGCTAGACTTTCGATGACCTCTCGGACAAAATGATGACAAACAGCGATGTGTTTCGTTCGGGCATAGAAAATTGGGTTCAAAGCCAGCTTCTCTGCTCCAACGTTGTCGTTCGAAATCTTCACGGTACCCACTTCAATACCGAGTTCACGTAGAAGTTGTCATAAATACAATGCCTCTTTCGCTGCTCCACTTAGAGCCATATGCTCAGCTTCGGTTGACGAAAGCGCAACAGTTCTCTGCTTCCGGGAGTCCCAGGATATGCAGCCACTGCCTAGTTTGAATGCATAGCCGGTGAACGACCTTCGATCATCTAAGGATCCAGCCTAGTCGGCATCAACAAACCCTTTGAAGTTACCTTCCTCGAACTTGAAGATGAGTCTTACGTCTGCTGTGCCTTTCAAGTATCGCAAAACTCGCTTCGCGGTAGTCCAGTGAGCCTTTCCAAAACAGTCGTTGAAAGCCACAGCCCGGTAGAGAATGCAGCCCACTAGCTCGCGGTACGGTGGTTTGGGTCCATCGCTTGAAGTCCAAGGCTCGGTCTTCATAAGCTTGGTCCCAGTATCAATCAGGGTTGAGACACATCGGCAGTCCTTCATTCCAAAACGATCCAGCAGTTCATTCACGTACGTGCGTTGACAAACCTTGATGCCCTCGTCGTTGACTTGGAAGTCCATTCCGAGACATCTTTTCAGCTCGCCGATGTTCTTCACGTCGAAGAACTTTGCCAGATACTTTCCAAAAAGGACTGTCTTGTCGGGATTACGTGACATAACCATGATGTCATCCACGTGAATTACTATCATGATGTAGTCGTAACCCTCACCCATAGTGTACAGGCACTTTTCTCCCTTCGTGGGACGCGCACCCATACCTCGAAGTCTCTTGTCCAGTTGAGAATGCCACGCTCGACCAGCTTGTTTCAGTCCATACAGCGCCTATCCTATCAGACACACCATATCACCTTCTTCTAGCTGCTGGAACATCTTCTTCGCGTCGGCTTCTACTTCTGGACTGCAACTTCTTTGTTGAATAATGTGACGAAGCACTTTCTCGAACATCTCTGGAGTCTTCATATACACCTCCTCCTCGAGCTTACCGTTGAGATAGGCGGTAGCAATGTCATACTGCCTGATGGACATCTTGTACTTGGCCGCGACAGCCAATGCCAGGCGAACAGTGCTCAGCCTCGCAACGGGAGCGTAGATTTCGTGGAAATCGATTCCAGGCCGTTGACAGAAACCTCTGGCGACGATCCTAGCCTTCCTCTTCTCCAGGACACCATCGGTTCCATACTTGTTCCGTAGAACAAATCGGCTTCCGACAATACTTCGGCCCTTGAGACGTTTCACCAGTTTCCAGGTTTTGTTCTTCAGGATAGAACATACTTCATCAGCCATGGCTCGCATCCACTTTGCGGAATCTTCATTGGATAGAGCTTCGGACATCTTTACCTGACCTGGTCCGCCGGTACGAATGATCTTCGGTCTTCCAGGACCACGTTTTACAACCATATTAGGTTGATCTTCGATACTGCGCTCAGCCGGTTCAAACACTGCAGGATTCACCTCGGGTAGGATATCAGGTATGTTGTGCAAGTCGTCAGCGTCAAGGAACTCTTCATCGGATATCTCCTCCTGCTCTTGGATAGGCTGATAGTTAACAGGATCGTTGTCGACCACCTCTTCGGCAGGATTATACTAAACCGCCTCTTTAGGAGGATTGTTCACGATCACAGGTTCTGCAGGTTCTCCAGGATCCTCTCGCACGCTTCGAAATAACGGAACCTCAACAGTTCCAGTTCTCAACATCTGTTGATTTTTCATCATCTTCTGCCCAAAAATCACCTTGGTCGTCGCTTGGCTGGCTCGCCATGTTGTCTAGGAAACTCACGTCTCTGGATATGCAGATCTTCCCTTCGCTCGGAAGATACACTCTGTACCCTTTCGATTCTTCACTGTAGCCGACGAAAACACCAGTCTTCGAACGTGGCTGCAGTTTGCTCTTCTTCGGGTCTAGATCCAGGACGCAAACTTCTGCACCAAAAGGTTGGGAAACACTCACATCCGGCACTTGGCCTTGCCAGACTTCATGCGGTGTCCTCCCGTCCAACTTGTTTGTTGGACATCTGTTCCGAACATAGTTTGCCGTGTTCACAGCCTCTGCCCAAAATGACGGTGGCAGACCTGACTGTATCAGTAGACATCTGACAGCTTCCATTAAAGTCCGATTTCGGCGCTCAGCAGTCCCGTTCTGCTGCGGTGTGTTAACCACAGTCAAACGTCGCTTGATACAGTACTTGCTCAGGAACTCATCGAACTGCTTGCTTGTGTACTCGCCGCCGTTGTCGGATTAAGAAAACTTTATCTTCCTGTCGTATTGAGTCTCCAGCAAACTTCTGAACTTCTGGAACTCTTCGAAAACATCACTTTTGCGCGCCACAAAACGCACTTCACACCAGCCAGAACAGTTGTCGATGAAGGTTACGACATACCTGCTCTTGCCGTTTCTGGAAGTGACACGCATTGGACCACAGACATTGGAGTGGATGATAGCACCAGGACTGGACCCTCTGTTCGACGATGATGGGAATGGTTTCCGCGACATTTTCCCCTCAAGACACACTTTGCATTTCAACTTTGACTGCAGATCCTTGATCTTCACGCCGCTGATGGCACCCGATTGAACTGCCTTCCGCAGGGATTGCTCGTTCAGATGCCCCAGTCGAACATGCCAGTACTCCAAGGAGTCTTTCTCCAGTGCCTTCTCAGGAGATTTTTCAGCGTTGACGTTTCTGCATTCATCACTGTCGATTGTCTTGAAATAGTAGTCTTTTTTCTTCCCGTTCAGCCCACATCGCCACGTTTCCACCTGCATCAATAGCCGCAGCGTTTTTGTCGTCGAAAATGACTCTGTAGCCTTTGTCCGCGATCCTCCTAACAGAGATCAGATTGGTATGTGGATTCGGAACGTATAACGCATCAGTGACACGCAGAAAATTCTCACTTCCGTCGACTTTGCATATCGCTGTAGCTGTACCACGGCCGGCGATGTCAGTGCACGCGTCGCTGCTGGCCAGATTCAATCCACCTCGCTGACTGGTATCCATCTCGATGAACACCTCCTTCTCGCAAGACATGTGTGTACAGCCGTAAAGCGTAAAGCGATGATAGGTTGGTAGTCTTCTCCGGCGTTGGACACTCCTCCGCACGATAGGCCCATCTTCGATTAGCTTTGCTTCTGCAAATAGGCTCTCGTCTTGCATAGTGCGATGATTGGTTGGTGATCTTCTTCCCAGTTGGACACTGTTTGGAGACATGACCATATCTCTGGTACGTGAAGCACCTCATCTTCTTTTCATGTCCGCCATGACTGCTTTGCCGATTTTGCTCAGTCTTCTCGTCTGGTTTCTTCCTTCAGCGCTTTTTGAATGGTTTCTTCTGCACCATCATTGCATTTTGGTCTTCTTTCTTCTGACCATCTTTTCATGATTAGAATTCTTCAAGAATCTACACGCGTAGCACCTCTGGTGTAGGAAGCTCATCACGAGACGCGATCGCACATCTGAAGTTCTCATAGCTGTCCGGTAGACCGCGCAGCATAATAATTGTCAACAAATCGTCATTAACATCAATGTCTACATCACCGAGTTTGCCGATTATGTCCAGGAACTTCTGCGTGCTGTCTTGAGCGTCGTCGTCTTCCTTCATCTTGTGCGAAAGTAACTGGTTCAGCAGGGCTGCCTTGCGTATCGGACCCTTGGACTGGTAGATTCCTTCTAACTTAGTCCAGACCTCGTTGTCACACAACCTCTCACCTGCTTGATCACAGACGAGCTGATCGCCAGGATGATGTCGGACTGCACCTTGAGATCACCTTGAGTCCATGCCTGAATCAGAGTATCTGCCGCTGCCTTCGCCGCTTCGTTAGCATCCGCCGCCGGTGCTGGTTTGACTTTCGTACCGTTTGCGTATCCCCATGCATCATTTTTGATCAAAACCGCTCTCATGTGGATTTTCCAGGTCTTGTAGTTGTCCTTCGTCAATTGCTCGAATTTTGCGTTGAGGGAGTTCATCTTGACACTGTCAACCTCCAAACGTCACGAACCTCAAAGCAAGGAAGCGACACACTACTCACTCGCGAAAAACTTTCTCTAAACTCGGATTTTCACCGCGAGCCTCAAAATTATCGCTTACAACCTGGGCCCATAACCTGTTGCAAAATTAAACACAAGCGGGACACAATTAAGGGGGAACAATAACAAATGTATTTTATCACTTTGACAGTTTACAAGAAATTGACATATTTTCATAATAACAAACAAAAGACAGTTTCAGGTTAGAGGATATTGACATTCCATATTTCAAACAAAGTGGCTGATAACATTTATGTTATAACTTGTTCTGCTGCGCCGTGAAAAAAAGTTTGTTCAAATGCTTCAATTTTAATGAGCAATAAGTTTATTTATTGGATATTCATGTTTTTGTTATTGTTTATCAAAATCAGTTGATGACGTTCATAGTCGGTTTGGTAGCCATTGTGTTGGGATGTTGTTCGTTGCTACCCGCATCTCTTTATTGTGAATGGAAGTTAGTTCAATTGTTCATTATTTTTTTTTCAACCACTAGAGGTCAGGTAAGTAGATAATGAAACAATAATGAATGACCAAAATCATATAAATAAAAAAGATATCGTCTGGCTAGTGGAATGGTTTCATCTGGTTGCCATGGGTTTTAACTTCGTCTCCCTGATGCACCAGGTACACGTGGTTGCTTAGGTGTCGGTTGACTTTGTAGGGTCTCTTCCAGGGTGGTGCCAAGTTGGCGCAATATTGTTTGCTGGCCTTGGAGAGAGTGTGAAATCGTAACAAAACTGAGTCTCCTGGTTGATAGCGAGGAACTTGTTCCTTGCTTCTCTTCCGGTCGAGTTAATTTCGTTAATGTTGTTGAACTTGGTCGTAGTGTTTTTTCAGGGTTGGATCTAGATCTTTGAAGGGCTTCCATTCCCCAGGTCTCGGAAGCTTGTATCCAAAATCGACCTGGCTAGAATTCGTCCTAGGGGCTTCATTTTGTCTAGTCCTTAGGTTAAAGAGTGTTTTTGGTGGGTAAAAATTCCTGAAACGTAACAGCAAAAAATAAAATCTCTTTTTTTAAATCGGTTTTGTGCTTAATTGATGTGTTTTAGGTTGTAAAATAACTATATCAAATTTTAGGCAAAAAATTTTTTTTGCAACAAAGTTATAAACAATTGAAAATTGGTGCTCTTTTTTTTTAAATTCAATAACTCCGGATCTAATCATTTAATTTGAAAAAAATCAGCGTCAAATTAAAGCTGATGAATTGAATTTTTATATTATAGGAGAAAAATTAACAAAAATAATTGTTTATTTGTTTATTTATGCAAAATAAAATTAAAAATCGAAAAATGAAAGGGTTCTTCACGACGCACAACTTTTTCATTGATACCAATCGGAAGGAAATTTAATTTCCTTTCAGAAACCGTTGGAAAATCGGTGGAGCCGAATTTACGAAACAAGAAACGGCTATTTGTTTACGGCGTTGCCCGCGCGTCCGAGCGCGCTACGACTTGGTATTCCTGCGCGCGCTAATCTTAACGTCAATCAGGAATTTTCGTGTTTGTGACAGTTAGCACGCAAAATCAAATGTGACTATCCTAAACGATAGAATTATTTGTTGTTTTAATTGTTAGTGAAGTATTAGTTTGTGAACATTCATTAATATTGCAAATATTACGATTGCGTTTTCTGGGATCGTGCATCATGCGTCCCAATTCGTGTTGCAATCCTCTCGGAAAAAATAAACTCAAATGTGTTTATGAAAAAGTTAGGTTGGTTACCAACAAATGGGCACCTAATTTTGCCACTCTGATTGGCAAATTTGTTTGCAATTCTTGCCGAATTTCTATAATAAAAAACAATTTAACCGTTCAGATTTCAGAGATAAGGTATTTTTAAATTTCTCTTTTGCAGTTTCAGTTTTGCTTTGGATTTTATCTGTTTTTGTTTTGACTTTTTTATCTCATTTGTTTATTTTATTAGCGATAATGAAGAAGCTGAAAAATCTTTATCTAGGGAAATTAGCGAGGAAGAGCTGCCATCAGATAATTCGCAAGAAAATGTCGACCCCACCTTCGAAGATGCCAAAGTTGAATTAGAAATTGAACATGAACGACAAATCCGATTGGCTCGAGAAATGCAAAAACCCTAGCGATCTTCCAAACGTTTGAGAGATTTCGAGGAGAAGTGCGATGACGACGAAATCGTACCAAAATTACCGCCAGCCAAACGTAAGAAATCATGTTCCGCTGAACTTGATGCAGCATACGTTGCAGATGTAAAAGCTGCACTAGATCGGCAACCAAACCACCGTGACAAAATTGAGGTGCTGACGACTCTTTCGAAAGAGTTGAGCATTCGTCAAATGCGAGCTTATTTTGGAGTGTCAGTGAGGATGGCTTCGCGAGCAAAAAATCTACGAAAAACGGAGGGTTACAAAACGCGACCTCCAAAAAGAAAGGGTCGCTCGTTACCGGATTCCGTGAAAGAGAAAGTAATTGATTTTTACCTGTCTGATTTATTTATTTATTTATTTATTTATTTATTTGTCAATTATTAAATCCAACAGCCACATAGTGGCCAATAACAGGATTATGAGAGAAAAACATAGTTATGATATTAGGTTGACGTGTAAGTAATGTTATAAGTTGTTGACATAAGTTGTAACGTGATTCACAATGGAACAGATTGAATCATAGAAAAGATCACAGTCGACGTTACGCAAAAACAAGTTGGTGTTAAAAATCATACCATAGAGTTCTGAATTATAGACATGAGGGATATTCGCAGTAGATAAATAAAGAGTGTTATAGTTCCGCAAGCTGAGTGGAGGAACTGTCAAGGAGATACCTGAAGCAAGGGGAGTAGAGTCAATAATGTTTCTAATTATTTTAATTGTGACAAGGATAGTGTGTATCTTTCTCCTGTTTGCCAGAGGATAAAAGCCAAATTTATTCAGAAGGTACAGATGATCAATACCAATAGGTGGATAGCGGCGGGTATTTTTCCATTCCAAGAATTTCAGGAATCTCCTTTGACAGTTCTCCAGGGCAGTAACATATTTGCTCTCACTCGGGTTCCACAAGGTGTCACAGTATTCAATTTTAGATCTAACATAGGTGTTAAAAAGAAGCTTAAGAGTATCAATAGAGTGAAAGTTACGTCCTATTCTCATTATAAATCCCAGAGTTCGATGAGCGGATATAACTAGCTGATCTATATGAGATCTAAACGTTAATTGTCGATCAAAGGTGATTCCAAGGTCTAGCTTGCTAGACACACGTTTCAACACTGTGCCATTCACAATATAATCGAAGACAATCTGCTCAGATTTGTAAAATGACATAACGTTACATTTATCGGAGTTCAATCTAAGTTTGTTGGACTCACACCATTTCACAAAACTGTCAATATCGCGTTGCAACTTGCTGCAGTCTAATACAGAACTAATCGGTAAAAATAGCTTCATATCATCCGCATACATCAAAATGTGACAAGAAACCGAAGATTCAACATCATTGGTAGCAATAGAAAACAGGAGTGGGCCGAGGTTCGAGCCCTGGGGCACTCCAGAAGTTGGAATAAAAGGCGTAGATAAATATCCTGCGTAGCTTACAACATTAACTCTATGAGACAGACATGAATCAATCAACGCTAGTAGATTGTCAGGTATATCTAGCAAAGCTAATTTTGAACGTATAATATCATGATCAAGAATATCGAAAGCTTTGGAGAAATCAGTGAAAATTACATCAACTTGTTTATACGATACAAGAGCTAAGTGCAGAATTTGAGTAAAAGTTAATAAGTTTGTCAAAGTTGATCTGCCTTTAACGAAGCCATGTTGGTTTACAGACAAAGTCGGTTTGAACGCATAAAAAATAATCTCACAAAGATACTTCTCAAATATTTTTGAAAGGTTAGATAGAATGGAAATCGGTCGATAACTAGATATTACGTTTTTTGCGCCTTTTTTATAAACCGGACAGACTTTAGTTTTTTTCCAATCAGTAGGAAATCTACCTGAACTCAGCGCATTTTCACAAATCATCGAGATAGGCAAAGCAAGAGACTCATGACAATAAGAGATCAAGTTAGACGGAACAAAGTCAAGACCGGATGTAAGTTTGTTATCAAGTTGTTTCGCAATCTTATCAATTTCATCTATATATACTACGCTGTTGTTACCAAACAAATCTAAGTTACGTTCGACGACATCAATGTTCTGATTATTCTCACAAGTATAGACAGAAGAAAAATGTGTTGCGAATGCGTTGACAATTATCATAGGATCGCTAGTTTCAATATCATTGCAAAACATATTCAGAGGAATACGACTAGATTTGTTTTTAATATTGACATAAGTCCAAAAAAAAGTTGGGTTTCGTTTGACACTAGATTCAAGACTGTTATGGTAATTTACATAGTCTTTTTTAATCATAG
This sequence comes from Trissolcus basalis, assembly GCA_025266255.1. Lineage (NCBI taxonomy): Eukaryota > Metazoa > Arthropoda > Insecta > Hymenoptera > Scelionidae > Trissolcus > Trissolcus basalis. The sequence goes on along the minus strand of JAAMPD010001221.1, from coordinate 12,301 downwards.
ATTTAATTGTAGCCCTGAGAGAATTCATTTCAAAAGTGTAGTCAATAGCAAAGTCTAATTTGTTTTTTCTTCTCAATTTTTCTTTTTGTTTGATTGCTATAGTTGTATCCTTAGAATACCAAGATGGAAAATTCTTGCTAGCCTTCTTAATCAAAGGGACATGACTTTGTAATATTAAGTTCAAGGTGTTATAAAAAAAGTCACACATCATGTCAACATCCACAATTTGCGACATACTATTCCAGTTTACATTTTTCAGGGCATCATCAATAGCAGATAGGTTCGCTTTCCGAAAGTTTAGCCTGGTGGAATTGGTACACGGCGATATCTTTGTGGAAACAGCAGGAAGAAGGCAGGATATAAAAAGGGGTGGGTGGGGAGGATCAACTTTGAATAAACTGTCAGGATGTAGTGAGACAGTGGTGTCGAGATGCGTGAGCACAAGATCTAACAGTCTACCGTTACTATTCAAGATATAATTATGTTGTCTGAGATCAAAGAAGTTGCAAATTTTAGAAACTGACATTGATTTACTATCAGTGCAGTTGTTTGTTATAAAATCATAATAACCAGGCGCATTAAAGTCACCAATAATAAATAGTTTTGTATTCCAAATAGTATCACATTGTAAAAGCTCATTTATAAAAGAATCAAAATGGTTGTGATGAGTTTGTGGTGGTATATAAATAGCAATTATAATAAAAGAGAAGGAGTTCAAGGACACTTTAACACCCACAAAATCAATATCACTGAAATTACTGGAGAGATCACAAAAATACAGCCGACTAGATTTGAAAGAGTTTTTTAGAGCCACGAGGACTCCACCACCTTTTTTAGAACCAGATCTGTCAGCTCGATAAAGATCAAACTTATCAAGGTCAATAACCTCATGAGAGTAAGTGTCAGGTTTTAGTCACGTTTCGCACAAGATGATCGCATCTGTCTCTGACAGGTCAGTGGTGTGAAGAGTGGACAGCTTGTTGTTGATGCTTCTCACGTTTTGGTAGTAAATGATGAATTGCTCTGCAGTGGAAGAGGGGCAGCTGGTTGTGGTACATTGTTGGTCTTGGGAGCTTTCTTCAACTTCGGTATGTCTCCGTTGTAGATAATCTTCGCATCCACTCCTGTCGCTTTCAGCTCTTCGAGTCGATTCCTGAGCCGTCCATATTCCTGTTGTTGCATGGGAGTTCTGTCTCTGGAGATCGAGACTTTGGAAAGTTCCGGGTAGGTTTTTCCATCCTTCTTGCACTCCAGAAATCTCGTGATGAATTTTTTCGCCTGGGTTGGGTCAGCAAAAATTAGTTTAGTCGGTCGAGGTTTTACAGCATTTTTGACAGGCTTGCCAATACGAAAAAAGGTTTTATACTTCAAGAAGGTTGTCAGGCCAATATAATTAAGGAGATGGGTGATTATGTCTAAGTCAGCTTTTCTAGCATTTTGAGATGATAAAGATGTATCATCTGACATGTTGTGCACAATAACATTACACTGACGAACATTCCTCTCATTCACTTCATGAAGTATAAAATCCTCAGAGTTGTTTTTTTCCAGTTCTAGCACTCTGTCACAAATAGATTGTACATCACCTTCGAGGAGATCCGTTCTCTGATTAATGGAGTAGATTTGCATTGAATGTTCGTCGACACGGTTGTTGAGAGCACTCACAGTTGATTTGATTTCCGTAACATCTGCCCGAATAGCAGCAACTTCGGAGGTCAGTGCCTGAACTGCTGACAAGATGTCAGAATTCGTAACCTCCTTTGTGGTTGCCTGAGAGACAGCATTCACATTTCCTTGGTCATAACCGCAACACTTGATAAAGGTACCAGAGTCGTTACGCTGCGCACGAGCAGCACAGCTGGGATGATACGGTGCCTCACAACCAGTACACAGCACTGAGTTAGTAATAATTGCGTTGTTATTACAAGCTGGACACGGCGACGCACTTGACACGGTAACTGGCATTTTGTTATGACAGCTGATTGAGATAGATCAGATCATCAGCAGGACACCTAGCGGGTGAACTTACAGTTATGTCAGTTGGTCGTATCGGCAAATGATAAGGCAACTACACCAACACAAGACAGTTGTAAGAACGGAAGTGATGCAGCTGATTCGAAGGATGAGAGAGAGATACAGTAGAGAGAGACAGATGTTGCACGAGATGAAATAAGCAAAAAGATGATGCGTCGGTCAGTTGGATGTAACTCTGGTTAGTGCGTATGGTTCTAGGGGTTGCTCGAGATTTCCAGATGATAGAATTCGCACAGGATCAGTTTCCAAACTAGGTGATGTCTGAAGTGACAGGCCAGTCTTCAAGAGTGAGGTTATGATTCTTCCAGGTGATTGAAAAAGCAATAACGTTCAACAGCGTGCGCGAATTGCATCTCAGAGAAGTGGATGTTGAGTGCAACCCTTGCACTAATCTATAACAGTTCGAATCTCACCCAGGGAGATGTTAAATAATTGAAACGAACAAAAAAGTGCAGACACGCCGCCTAGTTGTGATGATGCTAGTCGCATGAAGGCTGGAAGTAAGGATTACGTTTCTGTCAAAACGGATACAGGGCGTGAGCACCGACAAAGTCGTTTGTTACTCTACAACATTGATGTACTGCAAATGATGTTTATCAGACAAAATCCTGATATTAAAATCAGCGTTTCCGCCTTTCAAAAGTTGTGACCAAAAGAGTGTCTCGTGGTAAACACGCGAGCAGGAATGCACAATGTTTGTGTGTGCAAAAATCATCAAAACGTTAAACTCAAATTCACGGGTTTGACAGCTGCACTGAAAAGCGTGGGTGCAATTTTCTCTAAAACATATCACGATGCTCTCCAAGAAATTGTTTGTGGTAACCCTAGTAAGGGTTGTTTTTTTCGGACGTGCAAAAATTGCCCAGGAGTTGACCGATTTTGCACCAAAATAGAGGAGCTTCTCAAAGACCATTCTATCAGCCATGTCAAATATAAAGAGTGGATTTCAGTCGACAGGTGGACTTTTGATTTTGTTTTTCTTTCCATTTTTTTTTTTTTCAATGAATCTTTATAAGTTTCTTAATTTTCTTTGGACTTTTGTAGGACTGATTTTGTAGAACAAAACGAGGCCATTGGAGAATTTATGGGGAAACTCAAGAGTGGATTGATTTCGCTGTTAAAGCACGATTTTATATCTTCGCAACAATCAGCTTTTTTCTCGCAGTTGAAAAATAATTTGAAACAAGGAGAATTCCTAGTTACTTTAGATTTTTCCCAAAACTATGCGTTCAAAATTCAAGACTCAATCCAGTCTCAGTATTGGGTGAATGCACAAGCTACTCTGCACCCTTATGTGATTTACTATAAAAAAGGGAGGGATATTGTATATGATTGTTTTGTTGTCATCGGTGAAAATGATAACCACGATGCTGTAGCTGTACATTTGTATAACAAAGCGTTGATTAAGTTTTTAAAACAAAAACACGGTGCTCGGAATATCAAAAAATTGTATTATTTTTCTGATGGTGCAGCTTCTCAATATAAAAACAGAAAGAATTTTATTAACTTGTTGCATCATCAGAAAGATTTTAGAATCAAGGCAGAGTGACATTTTTTTGCCACGTCACATGGCAAGGGGGCTTGTGATGGTATCGGTGGAACTGTCAAGAGAAAAGCTCATAGGGCTAGTATGCGAAACCTGACCGTGATCAAAACCCCTCGCCAGCTTTTTGATTGGGCAACGGAATCATTCAAAAACATGAAGTTTGCTTTTTGCAACAAAGACGATCAAAAAAATGAAGGTACAATTCTCAGCGACAGATTCCAACAATCAGTTCGCATCGTTGACACTCGTCAATATCATTCATTCGTGCCGAAAAACTGTAAAACTATGATTTGTCGACATTACTCTGCGGCTAAAGATTTCAAAAGTCACAATGTTTTCGTTTAAACGTCTGTATTTCGACTAGTTATATTATCGTTTTTATCAGTTGTAATCGAAAAGTTCATTGCATTTTATAATTATTCATCGATCGAGAATTCAAAATTTGTAAATGCGTTTACAAAACGCAGTTTTAGAAACATTTTAGCGAGCGCCTTTCAGTTGACGCGCGGCGCATTCGGATGCACGAGCGGCGCGCTCGGACGCGCGGGCAACGCCGTAAACAAATAGCCGTTTCTTGTTTCGTAAATTCGGCTCCACCGATTTTCCAACGGTTTCTGAAAGGAAATTAAATTTCCTTTCGATTGGTATCAATGAAAAAGTTGTGCGTCGTGAAGAACCCTTTCATTTTTCGATTTTTAATTTTATTTTGCATAAATAAACAATTAAACAATTATTTTTGTTACTTTTTCTCATATAATATGAAAATTCAATTCATTAGCTTTAATTTGACGCTGATTTTTTCAAATTGAATGATTAGATCCGGAGTTATTGAATTTAAAAAAAAAAAGAGCACCAATTTTCAATTGTTTATAACTTTGTTGCAAGAAAAAATTTTTGCCTAAAATTTGGTGTAGTTATTTTACAACCTAAAACACATCAATTAAGCACAAAACCGATTTCAAAAAAGACATTTTATTTTTTGCTGTTACGTTTCAGGAATTTTTACCCTGGTAGAACTTCTTTCCATTTGTTGTGGTTCTGGCGTATCAGATGGAACCTAAATCCCTTCTCGACCTTCTGGTTCCGTCGTTCGGTTAGATTATATCTGGAGCTGTACATGAGAGTACTCGACATTTCTACCCTCCAGTCTTAACAGGCCTTCTGCCATTTAGAGCTGGTGAATTGAGGCGCATTGTCGGTCAGAAGAGTTCTACAGAATCCCTACCTGAGAGAAAGTTCTGTGTCCATAGTCTTGATCAGCGTATCAGCATAACTATTTGGTATTGGATGAGCTTCAACCCATCTGGAAAAAACATCAGTCGCTACAAGAATATACCGATTTCCTTGATTGGTTCTCAGGTATGGTTCTATCAAATCCAGCGCAACTACTTTCCAAGCTCGTTGAAGTTTGCGGGCGGTCTGGTGATTTTCGACGTGGTGATGTACCTTAATACTGGTACACAGGAAACAGTTTCGGACGAAATGGTGAACATCTATGGTCCGTCTGTTCCAATGGTAGAGTCTCCGGACGGCTCGAGCAGTTTCGTCAAAACAGGGGTGTCCTGCAGATTGGTCGGTATGGTAGGTAGGCGCCATATGGTGCCATGAAAGAAGTGTAGTCCTAGCTATCTTGTCCGGCTGGAACTTGCCAATAATTGTTTTTTATGTCCAGGGTAGGGAAGATCTTCGCATTCCCTAATTCTTTCAAGGACTGATGGATGATTAGGAAAGAATTGGAGAATTGTAATTAGAGCTATTCGGCTCGACCACTCCGTTTTTTAGCATCTCTCGGATTTGAGTTTAGATGATTCAACGCTTTTGTTGGTTGTAGGGATGAGGATACTCTCGGACAGGTTTAGTGGTGGTCAATTGATGTTGAGTTCGGCCGAACGAGTAAAGTCCCCAAACCGAGGGTTAAAGGTTTCAGCGAACTCGTCCACTAATTTTTTTGCTGGTGCCTTCAACTGATTTGAGACTTTGGTCATAATCTCTTCACTATCTATCCCAAACTAGATTTTCTTGGCGCAGGTTTGTAGAGAAATGCACATTCGTGCTTGTCTGCCCATGTAGATCAGCTGGTTGCTGCACTCGTTGATCACAGCTTTCTCTCGGAACCACGGATCTACCAAGATAAGATCATTGTTAAGTTCCTTGCAGACAGCAGCCTCCATTCAGGTCAGACGTCCTTGAATCAGTAAGGGTAATCGCACTATACCCAAGACTTCTACGGATTCGCCTCCGGCTGCCGTACTGAGAGTAGTGTATTCTCCTGGGTTCATGGTCTCCTCTTTCAAACATCTAACATGGACACAACTTACTGCTGCTGCTGAATCCACCTGGACCAAGTATTCCTTACCATGCATTTTCACTGCAATCCTAGGTAAAGGATATTGGACGTTGACGATGGTGTTGACTGGTAGATGGTGTCCTCGGGTAGGTCTAGGAAGTGAAAGTTCGTGCGGATGACAAACGGACACTTAAGCTACCAAGAGGACAATTTTTTTCATTTTTATAATCAAAATGTTGATAGAAGTCTTATTCAAAGATTTTGTTCAAAAATTTCCGACAATTACTTCCATATAAACTACTTCCGTCAGGTGGATAAAATAACCCTCTCTATCTTGGCGAACCCGTGAAAAATACTTTATTTTGTTGAGAACTTGAAGACTCCTTTATCTTTGAAACTTTTGTTTTACCTCCAAAATTTTAGGTTGATTCTCCTACGAAATTGAATAGAGTAATAAAAATTTTCATCCATTCGTAAGATTGACTGGTGTCCGTCAAGTTGAGAATTTATTTTTAATTTTTTTCAATCCATTTAAACGATTTTCATTCTAGGAAAAAGCAAGAATAGAAGTAAACGACGTATGGGAGACTTGTAAAGGAAAATTGAATATTCTTTCTCTGAACAAGTTATCCTATCTGGAACGCTGTATACGAGAAGCCTTGCGGCTGTATCCCAGTGTACCTTTTATATCTAGAAAACTGGAAAATGATTTGGAGTTGAGTATGTAAAATTTCAATACCGCATAAGAAAATATCATAATCATTCCAAAAAAAAATCATGAAAAATTACAGAAAACGGTGTTGTACCTGTTGGAACGATGGTGCACATTTTGATTTACGAAATTCATCGCGATCCCAATTACTGGCCAGATCCAGAGAAATTTGATCCAGATAGATTTTTACCAGAAAAAATCATAGATCGTCATCCGTTTTCTTATATACCGTTTAGTGGAGGTCCCAGAAACTGCATAGGTGAATTTTTTATATTGATATTATTGATTTATAAAAAAATAAGACGTAAGTTTTTTTTACTTTTGTATTATAGGTCAAAAATTTGCTATGATGGAACTAAAGATGTTCACAATGTTTATTTTGAGTAAATTTTAAATTAGAAGCAACAATTAAACATAAAGATATCACTCGTTTGTGGGAAATGGTCTTCAGACCCATAGAAAAAATACATGTTAGATTCACTCCAATAAAAAAACAGTCGTAATGTATTTTAAAAATAAAACTGAGTTATTTGATATAAATAAAAAATTATAGCTAAAAAATTATAGCTAAGGACTAATAATTTGTTGTAATTATTTTCCTGAAAATGTATTCCCACAAAATAATGCCGATTCTAAGATTGAAAAATCCGTAGTATAACAAGTGTGAAAACACAATAAATTTGAAAATACCCTACTCAAAGTGACTTGAATAAAATGAAAATTCATTATGAAAAATGAATAATAAAATATCATAGATGAATATCTTGACGTTTCATGAAAAATCATTATAAAATTACGAAGAAACTACACTGTCATTACTTAAAAGTCAACGTTGTTTACGATTTTTTTTCTCTAGCTGTATAAAAGATACAAATTTTAAACTCAAATGACAGTAGAAAATATATCAGTTTCTGCTTCATTAAATTCATTTTCAATCACAAGATACTTATTCTAAGCCAATCGTAGAGGGCGCTAATTCTGGCAGTGCATGGCACGGAGCAACTAACGGTCGCGCAGCAGGAGGTTGTGAAAGTCATCTAAAATCAACTATCAACATTTTTTATCGTTTTTTTTCAAGTAAATATGAATATATTTAGTTACGTATAGGATTTGTTCAATCTAATTAGTTTTCGCTGTATGGCAGCAATTTGAAAAAATTGGCTCAAAATCATCGTGTTTTTTTATTACAGTTATTATTATTATTTTTTTTTTGAAAAAAAAGATGAAATAATTTTCCTACGCTCAACGGAAGAAAATAGTTTCATCTACGTACTGGAAAATTTTCAAGTCATATGTTTGGCTTGACGTTCGCTGAATTATCAATGATAATGGATGGGATGTACTGCGGACTGGCGCGCGGGTATCTTCATCATTTTTGCACTACTTGAGCAATGCGATTTCCACGTTCAAGAGATTGCGAATATCAAGAAGATACTTTTTTATATTCATTTTATCATTTTACAAATGAACTGCCAAAAAAGTTGCTGTTTTTACAACAAAACAACTTGATGTAGTTTTTGAAGCATGTTTCCGTATAATAGCTTTAAAACTGTTATCATTTTATGTATTGCCTTCTAAACAACGGTCTTACAAATTGATTCAACTCAGATCTTTACATACTGGTGTGAGTGTTTTTCAACATTCTTATGAGGTAGCACCTTTTGGACAATTGCTGTGGTTTAGTTTGTCGTCCGTCGATCCTTTATGTTTGACAGTGGCCTATATAGCTTTTTGCATATTTTCACCGGATTTCTTATTGCTTATTGTCTTGAAAGCTCAGTTCATTAATGAGTTTGTTGGTTAATTTTTCTTTGTTACCAAATCCTTTATTCTTTTTTTAAATCGCGCAGTCGAGTTCCCTCTTTTTAATGATTTTTTAAAACTCTTTTTAATGATTTTTCATCACCATATTGCTTAGAATTAACGATCTTCTTGTACGTCTCAGTATCTCTATCGGCAATGTAACTATTATACTGTTCACCGTGTGAGTCTTCTGATCTGCTAAATATGTTTCGGATACCGTCCACCTCCTTTTTTGCCGAACTGCCTTTGTGATTAATTATGCAATGTTCGGTTCCTTTTTTATGTTAGTTTCAAACCAAACATAACAATGATTCCACAATGATGTCAACAACTTTGCGCGTATGATTTTCGATCAATGTAACAACGCCGAATAAGGAAGAAAACCTTCGTTTCATCTAAGATCCATCTCCTGGAGCTGTTAGTCCTGAATTTTCTTGACTAATAGCTTCATCTGCTAATTGTTTTTTTTCTCTTGCAGCTAGCGTAATCAATAGTTGATTAACAGTTCCAGTAAAGTCATGTATGAGCGATACAATTTTATCATAAAAACAAGGTGCGTGTGGGATATTCCAATTGCGGAAATTTTCCCACTTCCGCATCAAAAATTTAAAACAGAAATAATCTGAAATAAATCTTAATTCGAGTTAACTCAAGAGGTGAGGCAGCGAATTCAGTTACCGACACCACCGGGGATAAAATTACGGTGACTAAAGGCAAAAATGAAACTCGTTCAAACGGTTAGTTTGAATGAGCTCGAAAATGTAGATAGTGTAATATTGGGCAGACGCTGCCGAAAATTCACGAAAGAAAAGACAGCTTTTCAATAGAATCAAAACAATTAATTTTATATAATAATATTCGATAATATAAAATATAATAATATTTAATATAATATAAAACGATTTAATAGAATTAAAAATTCAAAATAAAGCCGTTAACCCTTTAATATTTTAAAAGTGAACTTGACCCTGAATTTTATTAAAAGCAAACGCCTGTAATCAACCAAATTTCATACAACAAATAAATCTAAATCAACAAAATAAACAAAATTTAAATGCTTTAAACAATCCATTTACAATTGCAGGCAATAAACAACCCAATTAACAAAGATACGTTGTCATGCTTAAATGTAATTCAATTCAAATTTACGTTAAATATCAGTTTTTGCAAATTAAGAAACTGACGGAGACGCTCCTGGTTCTGGAGTCAAAATGACTGTTGAGAGTGCACCAGATTAAGATCTGTGCAGAAAGAAGCATGACTTATATCAACCCTCATGATATAAGTTTCTCTTTAATTTTAAAACCCTATTGGAGCTTTGCGTTGATTTTTGTGCCTTTTTCCATTGTTCCAACGACTCAAAGTACGTTTTTTTATGTGGTACACTCAACTCCCGCGTAGAAAACTATCGCGTAGCGATCCCCCCGCGTAGGTAGCAAGATTCTTTCCGCGTAGCCATCCGGTGCTTCCTCTCACAGTGCCCCCACTTCAAGCACACTGCACGTAACGTAATTGGTGGAGCCGATTTGAAGCTGTTCATTTGAACAATTTTATGATGAGAAGTATTTTACATTTTTTAATTGAATTATTAAAACAATATTTTTTTGTTTGTTTGTTTATAAAATTGTTCATTTTATCATATAATCAGTACTTCAGTATCTTTGTCTTAGGTGCAAATTCGCACTAGTGTGCCTTCCACGGGTTGATACAAATAATTTTAGCTTAAAAACTAATTTATTTGATGAAATAATGAATTGTTAATAATAACTGAAACAATAAATGTTAATAATTAATTTAATGATAACCGTTGTTAAACATGAGCACTTATCTTGAGAAAAATTATTTTCGACAATGCTATTGATAAGATTTTTTTTATTTTTCGCACGCAATATGAAGCTCTGCAGGTACTGTAGATTGTTCTGACTATTCTGAAAGCATGTTGGCTGCAATCAAAAGTTCTGAGAGTGGACGAGTAGATTTTATTGGCTCATCGTCACTTTCGTCGATCACAGCCGGAAGGTTGACGTTACTCATTTCTTCTTCCATTTCTGTCTCGGCTCCAATTATTTTGCATATGTCGTTCTCGGTCAAAACCTCGAACGGCACAGCACCTTCATCCGAGATCAACTCTCCGATATTTTGAAGTGAAAACCATCCAATGGTACCATCTGTGCTCCTTCCGAAAAGTTGTCGTGGGTGTTTTCTTCCAAGGTAGAATTTTGGCCTGGTAATCCCGCAAAATTTTTTCCAGCAGTGCTTTAATGTGCTTTTTTGCAAATCTTCCTGGATGATGCAATGAGATTGCAACATTTGTATAACGACCATTAGGAGAAAAACTTTTTCACTGATGGCACGTCTAGCAGTTGATTCGCCAACAATTCCCTCAATAGACTAGACTTATATCACCTCTTCAAAGCTGATATGCACCCTTGATCCATAGGCTGGATTACGGATGTCACATTTGGTGGAAGATAAATAATTTGACACTGACTGTCAATGTTATTCAGTTCTTCCAAATGTGGATGAGAAGGTGCATTATCTAGAAGTAATATAAACCTAAAATAATTTTTTTTATTTGATGAAATGAAAGATATAATTACTTCTCTAGTGGATCAGATTTTGATTTTTTTAAAAAAGGGAGAAATTTACTCTCTCTTTGCTAACTTTGGTTCCCGGCGCACACATTTCGTTTCGAGCAGTGAAAGTACGTTCCGGAAAAGATTTTCAGTACAGCATTCAGTACATTGCTCAATTTGTACTGGCCATCGATAAGAAATTTCGCAAACCAAACACGAAAATTATCAGCATCTTGAAAATTTGCTGATAATATTTCTCCTTTGAGAGCTAAAGAGCGAATTCCGTGCCTCTCTTTAAATCGATATAACCAACATTCTCTCGCGCAAAAGTTTGGATTTCCGTTCAATTTTTTGTTAAATTCGAGAGCCTTTCCTTTAACATTAAACATTACATTTCGTACTTGAGAAAACCAAAAGTAAACGGCTTACTCAAAATCGGAATCGAGAACCCCGGTGACGCGCGTGAATTTAGAATTATTGTGTAACAATTCGACTTTTTTTAACTCTTGCAAGTACTTTACTTCGTTTTTTATAATTTTTGATATTGTCCCATGTGCTACACCGTATTCTAACGCAAGAACTTTATTCGGTTTTCCGTTTTCAAATTCTCGAATGATTCTAACATTTTTGTCTAACGGCATGTGATGTCCCTTCCCTATTTTTCTGCCCTTTTGATAGTCGGGAGAGACACCACGCACTGAGGTTATCGGGTAGAGTCACGAATGAAGTTGTTTATTTAGTATTTGAATGATATTAGTTTATTGACGTGTCGATCCTTTACAGTTTCGCGTCCGCGAGTCAGGAGCCGGCCCGACTGTGTGTACTCTACTAGAACTGGTTATTTAAGAAAATGTATGAATTAGAATCCGGAAAGTGACAAAGTTCGTTGCGCGAACTTGTCTTGTGTCCCTGCAGCTCGTCAAACGATTTGAGGGTGATCGAGTCTGCAGGTCGGACGCGTAGCTTTGCTGAACAATTTGAGGACAGTCAGAAGCTACGGAGCGCTGCTGAACAATTTGAGGACAGACAGACGGTCATCCGAGACGGAGCAATGGCTATGCATTGATTAGCTGTTTATATAGTTATTGGTTGCTACGCGGTCGCAGCCAAAAATCAGTAGTGGTGGCATGAGTCATGGAACCCGAAAATGCATAGTTGCACCTCACGTTCATTGCTCTTGGCGCTTCGCGGTTAAGTCCGCGAGGCGATTGCGACATAGAGCGATGAACGCGTATGATCGGTAATACAAGTTAATGACCGGGCCGATCGTCAGGCCGGTGACTGATCTGGTATTTTGGGTAATTGCTCAATATCAGTGCATTGACACTGGTGCATGTGGGCGA
>JAAMPD010001220.1:0-27652 GCA_025266255.1 Trissolcus basalis | reverse complement strand
AAAATTTTTTTTTACACGGTTTTTGATGCTCAAAATGCAAATACGAAATTCAAATTCATGATTATTTTATGATAATTATTTAATCACGATAATGGTACCCTACAGAACAGGTGTAACGAGTGTTGAAATTGTACCAAGGCGTCTGAATACTAAAATTTGAAGGAATTACAAAGCAAGGAGTACCGTTTTTTTTTTCTTCAAGGGGTAAGCGTTATTTTCCTAGCGATGTTTAATTAAAACTTCCGGACATGTTTACAAGAATGCCCGCACCTCAAAGGAATTGCGCTACTGGCCAGCTGAAGGAGTTAATCAGCGCTCGGACAACGACTTGGTTGCCCTAAAAGTTCAGGAACGTTTTCAAAGTCAATTTCGTTGGAACGGTTCCAAGGACAGCAAAATCTACGGACCAGCAAGGGCTCAATCTAGACTGTCAAGGGTACTCTGATTAAATTCTAATCCTTTTTTTTTCTTTTTTTTTTCAACTTCCGTTCGAATACCAGATAACTCACATAAGACAACATTTTCTTTTGAAAAAAAAATATATATATAAGTATAGAGGAAAGTGACTTACAGTGAGACATTGCGAATAAATTAAAAAGTGTATCGAAAAATATAGAAATAAATTAAAGCCGTTAGTGATCCTAACAGTTAGTTAGAAATTCGAAAATGAAATTTCGGAAATTTGTTCATATTTTTAATATAATAGTTGTTGGTCGGTTGCAGTGTCAAAAAAGATACAAGTGTATATAATTTAAAGTTTGTATTAAAAATTGACTAACTTTCAAAGCGGTGAGAAGAAAGTGCAATGATGAAATTAAATTTGGATGCATTCAAATTTGCCTTTCAATTAAAACGAAACTGAACAATGAAGCCGACAATTTGGACCGAGTGAGAAATTTGGAAAACGTGAGAAACAAAACACCGAGCATGTTGTTAAATGAAAAGCAACACCGAAGATCCCAATCAGGCTTTCATTTTATCCGCGATTACTGATATGTTCTCGCGGCATAATCGGAAGCGGCGTCTTCCTTTCGTCGTCCTGATGACAATGAAATTAATCCTACTCCATTTTCCACGTTACAGAAATCCACATTGCACACGAGCGCCGTATCATCCCTTTTATCGACCTCTTTTTCAAGCCACCAGTGCCCCGATATAAATACAATGCACTATGTGAAATCTTTCAATCCGTTGAGGAGGGTCAGTTATGAAAAAAGATGTTGCTGTTAGCATAAACTCGAGGGGAGAAACCGTAATCGCTCAAGGAATTCCAGACCCATTTTATATTATCTCAAATGACTTTCAATGTTTTTATACGTTCACTTTTTTTCCTTTCAAACAATTTTTTTTCTTTTTTCAAAAAATCATTTTTTTTTCTAGCTTTGTTTTCTTGTTTGGTTTATTTCCAGTTTTTTTTTCTTTTTTCAAAAAAATTATTTTTTTCTATTCCTAGTTTTGTTTTCTTGTTTGATTTTTATTTCCAGTTTTTCTTTTTTTTTTTTGTTTATTATATTTTTCGTTGATGAAAAACAATTGGTTGTTTTATTTTTGTTATGGTTTTTCGCTTCTTTACATTAGTACATAATAATAACTCGACAAATGTTTCATAAACAAAAATAGACATCTTCCAATAATTTGATGCATTTTCTCATCATAAAATCCGGTTACATTTTATTTCACCCGTTTCGCTGCTTGAACTTTATACGTGGGTTAATGGTCCAATTAATTTCCGTTAGTTAAACAATTTACCAGAGAATAGCAAGGGATTTCGAATATTATTACGTAGCATTTGTTAACGAAATTAAAAAAACTTTGTTCATTAAAGTATATATTACCGTCGAAAAAAAAACTTAATATTCGAGAGCTAAAATTCATAAATCCGATTTACATTACTTTATGTATATTTTTTTTTTCACTTTGATGAAAATAATCAATATTGTATTGAAATACGGTATACAAAATGTGGCATGAAGCTTATGGATTTTGTGTTTGATGTTTTGCTCTTAATATTTCGTGAGATTTAAGCAAAAATAATCCGTTGGTATAAGTTTGTTATGAAAACTTAATAAATTTTTATTCCAGCTCATTAAATTATGTAAATGAGAGAGAGAGAGAGAGAGAAAAAAAAAGTTCGCCGAGTGTGTATTGTCTCCTGGGCTTTATATTAGGTTTTAGTCTAAAAATTTGTTATCAAACAGCACACCGTGCGATAAGTGAATGACTCTGAAATCGACGATGCGATAAACTCGCAAAACTTTAAAGATTAATTTCAACTTCCGTGGCTGTTCGATAGAAAGACAACTTTCTCCAGTTTGAAGCAATTCTCGATGTTTAGTATGCGATCTTAGATGAAGCGTGAAGAACACCTACGACATATGAGATGACACGAAAAACTCGTTGTCATTTGTTGGAATCAAATTTATGGCAACGAAAAAAAAAATTAAATTAACAAAATTTATACAAAACCAAGTGGAAATTTTAACAATAAAAAAAAACGAACAATAATAATCATGAAAAATAAAAAATGTGCAAACAAACGTAAACAAAGTACAATAAAACAATAAAAATCATGAAAAATAAACAAAGTATAAACAGAAAAGATTTTTTACGTTTGTTTATTAAAAAGTACACAAAGGAGAAACAAAGGACAACATGAAGAAAACAAAAACAATAAAAAAATGCCCTTAAAATGTTTGGGTTAAATCGTGTGTGAATCACTCGAATAATCAAACACGAGCGATAAATAAAAATAAACCACGGCCGAAAACGGCAAGAAACGTCATGTGCTGCGGGGGAAGTACGAGACAAAAAGCGTGGCTTTTGGTACATATAAATAACACGCGTGCACGGGATCGAAACAGGGCGCTTCGCCGTGCGCGAAATCGAACGGTTTTCAGTCAATTTTTTTTGTCCAGTGTCTGCGCGAAACAGGTATTCGAAAAGCGCCGAGCAGGAGGGGAGCATCGCCAGCAGTACGAGTCGACAAAGATAACGCTAATCGAAGTACTCTTTATGGCGAGGCGCTCCGAAAAAAAACTGCTCCGAAATGCGAGTGCCAAGTGTGCTGACCGAAATATGATTCACATTTGACGTTTCAGACCAAAATCTTATATAACAATATTTTGCTACAACCACAACCGAAAACCGTTTGTTTTTTAAACAAACTTCATAAGGGGAAAAAAAGTCCTGCTCCAATTTGTTTCTTATTTGCCGCCAAAAAGTTCAAATTAACTAGCAAACAATGAACAAAAATTGAAGCAAACGAAAAGTCAAGACGAAGAGAAAACGATTGTTCGCAATTGTTTGCAGAAAATTTTATCGCAAATTAGACTGTAATTTACATGTTGACTTACGAATTTCGCCGAGGGCAAGGAAAAAAAAACTCTTGCGTGGAGCGATAAGTAATCCACAGGAAATGGAGTTAACACACAGGCACGAACAATCACGAGACACTCGTCACCCGCGACAAATCGAGCGTTCACGTGGCCCGGCGCACAAAATTTTGCACAATCCTAACAAGCATTGAACGAGCGTTGGAAAACGGTTAAAGATCGCGCTAACGCATCAAACCCGACTGAGAAGGAGAACTGACGGGACCGTTCCGTTTCGCGTCGCGTGGCCGGCGATCGGCTCGGGAGCGCTCGGCTGTCTCCGCCGGGTGCTCGTAGTCGCCGTCTACGCGCCCTCTCGGGTTCGTTGGAACGCAGGTGCGTAACTATAGAGAACGGTTAAAAATGTGTTCATTGACGTACAAATCTAGCGGGGAACCCTGCATTATCGTTAATTATCCATCCAGAAGCGTAAACAACTTTTTTTACCCCGAGAACTTCTAATGAAGGAAGATTCGTTTGAAGGTATAAATTCTCAATTGTTTTGTTTACATTTGGATGTCATTTTTTCTTCCAATGTAAACAAAACAAAGTGAAATAACAATAAATAAGTTAACAATAAAAAAAATTAATAATTATAAAAAATAGAAAATATACATGTAATTGTTTTGTTTACACTTGGACTTTTTTTCTTAATGTAAATACAACAAAGTTAGAAATTATAAATTATTAACAAAAAAATAATAATAAATAAAAATACAAGGTGGAATAAAAATGATAAGAAAATAAAAAATATACAGCAAAAAAATAATTATTAGAATTAAAAAAAAATTTTTTTGAATTTGTTTAATTTGAATGGAACATATAATTAAACACATAATCCAGTAGATATGTGCGGACGGAGACAAATCCATCAAAACGAGAACAAAGATGATAAGAGATAGCTCAAACAAGAGGTGGCTGTATATAGTCAACAGTTGGTACAACTAAGTCACAATGGCCTCACGTTATTTCATCGTAACAATACGGCTACGTCAACCGCTGGATACAATCAAAACCCGATACCGAAACAATGGTTTTTCTCCAATTAAAAATAGTCTCCATAAGCCACGCTTTAATGAATTGGCAGCGCATTTTCCAAATTGTATCCTCCAACGATTGCTATCTTTTTTTCTCAAGGAAAAAAGTGCACCAATTGCATCAGAGTTACCGATACCCCAATGCGCACGATTCCTACAAATCATTACCTTTCAGTTACCTCCGCGCTTGGTACACAATGATTCATAGTTTTAAACAGTCGGAGGCATAGGAAGCATATAATTCGGAGCACGCAATTTGCACAAATCACATTGTTTACCTTAAAGAAATATTTTGTAATTGTTCCATTCAATTATCGCCTCTGTTGAAAATGACCATAAATCATATCATACATTTTTCAAATACGAAACAATCTCTACAAATGGTGACACAGAAATTTTCTCTCTGTAATTTTTGTTATGTAATTTCTTTTAAGTTATTCAGAATAATGAGTACGTTTCATATAAATTTCAAAACGAGATTTTGCTAGGGTAAATGTACCAATGAATGTCCACTTGTTTGAAATGTATTGTCTGTCCTTGTCACTCTAATACAATGGCCATTCACTGGTACATTTACCCTATTTGAAAACAATTTAGGCTCGGTGCGTACAAGATGAATCTTTTCATTGAGGGACATTGAGGGATACACTGTTATTGTCTTTTTCTTTATCACAGGATCTTTCAAGAATTCAGTCTTGTTCTTAGGAAATGATTGTCTTTTTCAAAGTTTGATTACTGGGAAATTATATAAAGTAATATTGATTAATATGGAGCGTTTATTTTGTTTTTGTTACAATTCACTGACACCGACAAACACTGTCAATTATACAGCGTCATTTTCATCTACAAAACGTTTACATTGGACAAGGACTTTCGTTAGTAAAACTACATGCATACCACAGTGCTGTCGGGGCCGAAAATTTTCTCGCCCTAAAAACAGCCTCGTAACGTACGCTTACTCTAACTATTTTCCAGCCTTGGTGATTGTCTCGAATGGATTCCGAATTTATTGAAGTCACATCTTTCAATTTTGCAGAAAAACTTCGAAACTCGAGAAGGATTTTGAACCAACTGGGTTGGAGCGTGAAATAAATTATTTACGGCCGTAACAAAAATAGAGAGCAAACGATAAGCGGGCTAGGGTCGTAACATTTGCGATTATAGCGAGCCTCCATAAGAATAAACCGCGGCTTGATCGATAAGCGCGTCAAAATTTTCGTTCAAATGCACCTGATGGCATTTCATTCGTCGCAGAGGCTCGCTTCAATCTAGGTACAGTTTAGCCTCGGAAACAGTTACTTCAATGAGCTATACGCGTAACGCGCAAAAATATTTGACCAACAATATTTGGATACGACGTATAGCCACGACGCGAAAGGCGTATCTTTGGTGATGTTGCACGCCGCGATCCAAATTCAACGTGACGAACTTTTCTCGCGAGTGCTTTTGGTACTCTTGCAAAGTTACATAAAATTAACACGGTCGGATTGTTTGCGATGATTCAATTTAAAAATTACATGTTTGGTTTTTTCTAAGCTTTTACAGCGATTGATTCTTTGTATCGATTTTCATGGGTTGCTCTTAGGAAGACTGATTTGTTTGTTTGTTTGTTTGTTTGTTTTTTTTTTGACAATCTTAGTTCTAGTGTGCGCATTCGCAAATTCTTTTTCAATATATCTATTCAGCCCATATAGTAACTGTAATATAACAGCCTCTGTCGTATTGGTATACAAAAATGTAAAAACGAGGTTTTTGTCGTAAAAAAACGTGAGTTTTGTGCGTATCAAAACGTTCAATTTGCCGGTTTTAAATAGTGTCGCTATGCTTATTCTACGATGGCTGTTATAACACAACCAATATAAAGGCTTTCAAAAAAGTTTGAAAATCAATGCAAGATTATCCACACGATCACCTCGTACGCGACTTAAGCTCTTACTCACTCGTACATTGGTTAACAAATGAACGTACACCAAAAACTTCAAAGAAGAAAAAAAAAAGAATTAAAATTACTAACGCTACGCTGGCATCACAATCTGAAAAGTATATTCCACACGCTCTTTTGTCTTCTACGTAGTACAATAAAACAACGCATCAGATGTATTAACAAAAGCAGGATCCTCAAATAAATATTGTAATTATATTATTGTTTTTTTTTTTTTCATAGTAATAGTCATTAGATTTATTTCGAACAGTTAGCACAATTTTCCTGCGGATGTTAACAACTTTTAATTTCATCAACAGAATAATTGTACAAGCTCGAAAAATTATATTTTTCGTCGTAGACTTTGGTGTTACTTCAATAATATGACTTTCGATCGAAGATTTGGTACAGAAAGTAGGTCGAATCGCAAAATCTAAAGCGTTTTTTCTTTTAAACGTGCACAAAGTTGAACATCGTCAAGTTTGTAAATTTGGCAATTTTTTATATAAAAAATAGCACTTTTTTCAATAGTTCAGACTGTTGTTTAGATTCAGCATTTGTATTCGTTTCTTCAGTCTTATAGGAAATGGTGTACAATTTATCAGGACTAGGCCACACATGTTACAAACGCGTATTGAAAAATAAAATGTACAAAATTAAAATAATGAGAGTAATACTATACTTTGTTGTTGTTGCTTTTTTTTTGTCAATTCTACGTTCATATCACAATGAAATTTTGTTGTGCAATGATGCAAGAAAGTAAGAAACATTTGACTTTTGACGTATGATCACATGCAGTATATCGTACTAATTGTACATACAAAATACTAGAGTATATTTTTACAAAAGTTGACTTTACAAGAGATTGCATTCTTACGCATTTAAATACATGTTACAAAATGATGTTTCATTGAAAAGCAGCAACAAAGGGTAATCAAAAATGGAAGTTTTCGTATACTTTGTAGCTATTTTCAACAAATCCTCCTAGCCCTGATAGTTGTATAACTACAAATGGCAGACTGTGAAGAAAATATAAAATTCATGTTCCACGTGTGATGCAATGAAAAAGCACTTCCAGTGTATATAGAGGTCTCACATGAATTATCAAAAGGCACAGTGTCGTAAAAATTCGTTTCATCAGATCGGCGCAACTTTCAATCTTTATCTCGTTCCAAAAATAGAACGTTCGTATCGTTTGCAAATGAGTTTCGTTTTGCACTTGTCTTTTATTCGATGTTTCTATACATTCGACAACATTTTTTCAATATTTTTTCATCGTTCATTTCGTTTTGTCAAACAGTTTCGTTCTCAAGGTGAAATGAAATCTGCCGGAGCTATCACTGAAAATCCACAGATTTCATTGCACGTCGAACGATTCGTTAAATCTTATAATAAATATCAAATATTGTAAATTGATAAATTAAAAAGGAAAAGAAAAAAAAAAATATGGTGCAAGCGCGCCATTACAAAACGTCGTTTTCATTTGATGAAAATTACTTTGGTAATGACTAGGTATTATTTTGTTTATAGTTCTACACTGCTTATTTTCTATACAAAATGATGACGACACTTAAGACGAATTATAAGTACTTTTAAACCAACAATTTTCTTTTTCGTTAAATATAATTTTTAAGATCACAGACAATTTTTCAAAGCAATTGTTTTATCAGATATATTTTTACTAGTTTTTTTTTTTTTCAAAAGCCAAAAACAATTCAACCGATTTGTTTCACGTTAATTCAAAAATACTTATAAATCACTGTCGGTCTGCGGCACAAATCATTGTACTTGTACAATTATTATCGCACATTGTCGAATTTCCCCCAAGTACTATATGTACTTCACAAAAAAACAAACAATTTGTCATCTGCATAAATTAAACATAACTAAAAGGGAACTTTTCAAGCAATAACATTGCGCAACTTAAATCGGTCTTCAAAAATTGAAAACGAAGAGAAACGGCTCTAAAATGTGTTCTCTTTCAACTACAAAAACAACACTTCCTTCTCATCGGTCTCCCAATTCTAGACAATTTTGAGTATTCCGATTCATCATTTCGTCCGTTCGAAGAACAATAAAATCAGTATAAAAAAGTGATTAAATGCTAAAATTGAAATTGTTATTCAATCTCTATATACCATAGGAATGCATTGATTATTAATATCATTATATCAACATTTTAAATTTGTACTTTCAGTCGGCCGCAATTGCAGCGACCTTAAATTAATAGTTTCAACATACAAAACCGCAGGCGAGATTTCGTCCGTCCGATTTTCATTACAAGTTGACTTATTCCTACGAACAATCTATAACAATCAGTGAGATATAATAATATTAATATTTGCAATTTCGAAATCCGAGATAACAATTCACTATTGACAAAATGCGCACCGTTCAATAACTTTGGTACTTTCCACGGTCCATTGTATGAATATCAAATCAAATTTGACAGAAGCGAGGTCTCAAATGAACCGGAATACACAAGATGCATCTTAGAATTGGATGCGATAGTTACTAGGACGAGGTATAGACCTAGCCTTGACCGGGGGCAGGGAGGAGACCGAAGCTTCGCTGCTGCCACCCGAATCCCTGCCACCGCTCTTGCTACTGACGGTGCTGCCCATGCTCTGTCCCCTGGAAGGCACGATTTTTCGTAAGCTACCCTTGACGTCGCTGTCGCTCAGTCTGCCGTACTCGCCGATCCTCCTCGACGGCGGCGGGATCAGCGACCCCTGGGCCTCTCTGTGTTTCAGCTCCGAGCCGGGTTTTTTCTGGATCATCTCGCCGAGCCGCTCGTACTCGCCGCCCTTCTTCTGACCGAAGCTCGACGAGTCTGAGGCTGCAGATTTTTTACGACGCAGGGCCTTGGTGTCGAACCGGCCGTACTCGAGGGTACAGTTGCCGGAGTCTCTTGATTTGATGGCCGTGTCAATGACAGGACTCGGGTCGGATTTTTTGCGCGTCTCACCGTCGCTGAGTCGACAGTAACGCGAGTTGACCGACTTGTGTGACCTCGGAGGACGCGGCAGGGAACTCGGCGGTAAACTCTCGGCTCTGCGCTGTTCGCCTTCCTGCATGCGCTGTCGCTGTGAACTGCGTCCCTGTTTCTCCAGGAGCATGATGTCCTCGGGCTTGCCCCCGGAGAAACGTGTGACCGTACCCTTAAACCTGGCGGCAGCCGCAGCAAACTCCATGATTCCCGAGGGAGAATCGCCCACGGAGTCATCCAAGAGTCGACTCTTGCTCGACGCTGTGCTCGAACTGCCTGCGCTATTTACACCCGCCAATAGTGGCTTGGATTTTTTTCCTTTTCGCGACACAGTGCCTGGATTAGAGAATCCTGGAAAACAGCAAAGCGCCCGCTGAAAAAGAAGAAAAAAACGTCCCTTGGTGGGTGGGATGCCAGGACCTGGTAAGGGTTAGTGCACGCCAAAACAACAGCGTAACTACGAGGAGGTGGTCGATGTGGAACAGGAGGGGAAGGAGTCACAAACACACAAAAAAAAGGGTGTTGTTATATTTTTGTTAAGAACCCTCACGCTTTGTGGTTGTTATCGTTTTCTGGGGTTGGACAAAGTCAAACAAAGATTAATTGAAATTGAAAAACAAAAAGGAATCATTGATTCGAAATCAAACGTTGGTCAAACAACTTTCCTCTATGAAAACCAAAAACAAAATTGAAAGTCAAAAACTAAAAGCTCGATCAAACTTCAAACAAAACGCAAGCAAAATACCTTACTTTCGCTTTTGCAATAATCTTTTTTTTTTCGTCTACTTATAAATGAACCATTTTTATTGCTGGTGTGTTTGTATTTTGGTGACTATTGTTCGGGACGTCTTTTTTCCTTCTTCGTTATCTTATACACAATGACACAGAACCGTAGGCCGAGCTACAGTGTTTACTGTAAATGTAATAATCAAGATCCGACATTGTCTCTTTACCTTGCTCAAAAGTTGCGAACCCAGTTCCGTGCTCAAAATTTGAGAGTCCAGTTCCTTTAACTGGTCGCCTAAACTTTTGTTTGTTTGCTCGAAGCTTCCCTGTTTCCTGTACTTGTAACTGTCAGAAACTCCGTAGGATCCTGTACTACCATATGTACCTCCTACGGAACTACTCAAGACACTGCTCACTGAAAGATTTGTAATAATAAATAAGTACACATTTTGTGAAAAAAAATTGTCTTATCAATTAAGAAATAATTCGAATAAATTACCCAATTCTGGAGTACCAGTTAAAGTAGTATGGTGATCAGCAGAAGTACTCGAGTGAGAAGAATGAGCTGCAGGATAACTTCCAACACCACTGCTAGTTGTACTGTCTTTATCATAGGTGTGCTTTTGAAGTACGCGAATCATAGCATCTCTCTCAGCCAACTTGGATTCCAAATCTTTCATTCTGAAAAAAGGTTTAAAACCTCAATTAGTTTCCACTCATAAAAATATTTTATGACTTGATAAAACCTCCCCAAGGCCAAACAATTTAACGAGTTTGTTTAACTACCTAGACTCCAAGTCAGCTAATTTCTTTTGAGCAGCATGCACTTCATCCATATGTCGCATTTTTTCAGAACGCGCCTCAGCTATTAATTTCTCAGCATCCTGACTTGTTTTTTCTAGAGCTGCTATCTTCGCGTCTCTGAAAGAACAACATTGAATCACATCGTATTGAAAAACAATCTTCTTACAAAATTAAAAATTTACTTTTGTTACTAAATTACTAACTTTGGCAAACTTGCTGCATCAATGGCAGCTTGTCTCAAGGCACTTTCCTCCAGATAGCGTTGTTCCCACTTGGCAACATCGCCCTCTAGAGACATAATTTTTTCATCCCGTTCGCGTAATCTGCGTTTGAGATCGGCTATTGTCTCGCCGTTTGAAGACTGCTCGCCTCCGCTGGCGCCACCATTGCCACCCTCTCTGAGTTCTCTCTCCAACTGGCCTCTCAATTGACGTTCGGTTTCCTCACGTCTATCACTAGAGGCTTGAAGAGACGATAGGGCACGTTGCAATTGACCCACTCGTTCGACGTACACTTGTTTTTTGCGACACTGAATAAAACAAGTTTAAAAATCAATCCCAGGTTCGAATTTCTTTTCTTTCACATTACTTTTTCAACTCTTACCTCTTCCTCAAGTCGAACCACATTTCCTTGCGCATTAGTCAAGGCGGTGTCTAAAATGTCTATGTGTGTTCGCTGTTCCTGAAGCGTCGCTCGTTGTGCTGCCAGTTCGATTTCTTGTCTTTCCTTAGCAGCAGCCAATTCCTTATCTGCGAAAGAAATGTCAGTTTGAATAAATCATACGTTGCATGAAAATCAAATCATAAAACTTGATCATCTTGAATTAGTCAGTCATACTTTGAGTTATCAGCTGACCAATCAGTTGTTCCCTCTGATTCAACTCTTTCCTCATAGACTCGACGACCGGCGAACTGTCCGTTCTCGAGGAGAGCAAATCAATTTGGTCCCGCAGAGCTCGATTCAGTTCCGTCAGACGTCGACAGTCGTTTTGCAGTCGGTTTCTGGCTGCTCGCTCAAGCTTCTCTCGTCTTTCGCAAGTCGCAACCAATTCCTCGTGTGCCCTGTGCACTTTCGTTATCTCCTGCTCCAACTTCTGAGATTTTGCCACTTTGTTGTAGCATCGTTCCAACTCCAACTTTAAGGCACTGTTTTCTCGAATCACCATCTCAATGACTTCCGACGACGGCCACATCTCGCTCGTTGCTGTTTCTATATCTTCCCGGCCTTTTGTTTGAGGTCTAAAGGCAAATTTACAATTTTTAAAATTATGATAAAAAAAGTATGTCACAAGTGATAATTCATTTTTGACGTCTACAATTTTTTTATTTCGTACCTCGGTGAGGAAGCTCTAGGATCATAAGCATCGATATTACTTTTACCAAGTCTTGACAAATCAGGCTGAGAGCGTGACAAAGTCAACTTCTCCGTCGGGCCAAGAAGTCGATGTTTATTCTTAATCATCATAACAGTGGACGTATAAGAAGGCAGTGATCTGTCCTCAAACTCTTTTTTCCTGTCGCTCCTCATGTCTAGACTACCATCATTAGTAACATGTTTACTCGTATAAGAAGGCACTTTTACTTCCTTGGCAAGATGTTTCAAAACCTGAAAGCAAAAGGTAAGGTTTTCAACATTCCTCATTTGCTATCAAATTTTTAGCGAGGTGTAAACACCTACCTGAGACTGACTCAAATAATCGTCAGGAATATCAGTGATTTCCTGACACCCTCCACTCCCGGTTTGCTCGTACAGATGATCGTCGTGCGGAAGACTAGACAATGACTGCATGGTCGGACTGTTGGAGTGACCTTTACCCCCTCCGTCGCAGTACAAGTAACCCATCTCGCCGTTTTCCCGAACTATGCCCGATAATCTAAAAAATGAAACGACATATTATTTTGCTATCAGAAACTTGAGTTGCTTTTTTTTTCATACTATTAAAACATTCACTAGACTCATTAGACAGCTATTTTATCAATTCAAAATATTTAAATTATATTGTTGAGAGCCATTTAATTAGACCATGAACAAATTAATCCGTATCTGATTGAGTTTCCTTTTATTATGATTACTCGATCAGTCAGAGTTTTGTTATTAAACTGTTTCTTCAATCGTGATTTAGATCTTTTATCTCACGAGTTCGACCGACGCAATCGCATGACGTTTCACAGTTTATTTAATCCGATTATGATTACCTTCCGGATGGAGTCCAAGGTGTGTCATCGTTTGCATTGTGTATGATCAAAGTATTGTACGAACTAGTTGACACATCCAGGCTACTCCTGTTGGATCCGACGCTCGTACGGTTGCTTAAGTTGTCCTTCAAGCTGTTCCTGTTCGACCCGTTTATACTGTCCTTTAAACTGTTTCTGTTCGACCCGGTCAAGCTCTCTTTAAGACTGTTTCTGTTCGACCCATTCAGGCTGTCCTTCAAGCTGTTCCTGTTCAGCAGATTGCCCTACAAACCAACAAAATCATCAATCCAAAAACGCAGAAACCAGAATTATCCGATCACCCTGATGATCGTTATCAATCATCTAATCAGTTCAAATTCCTTAGCAATTATAAAATAACAAACCAAAATAAACATAAAATGGTGAACAAAAAGTGAAAATGAACGTTTGAGTGTTCTGATGATTGAACTGGTGATAAGGACGTTGTAATTAACGAAGCCAGGAAAGTGGAGTGCGAAAAGTCGCGGGGTACCTGAATGTTCGGTATGTTTTCTTTATGACTTGATGATCTCGGGGGACTTTGCGGGTGGTTCTCCTGTCCCTGCGGTTCCTGGCGGGCGGTGTGCCTGATGACGTATCTCTCCTCGTTGCTCAGATTCTCGTTGGACGTCGAGACGTCGGTATCGCTTCCACTCAAACTCTGCGGCAGTCCACCTACGATAAAAACAATCTCTGTTGACACATTCCTCAAGCAGATACAAAGCAGACTGAGAGTTGTCTCATACCTTGGCCGGACAGCTGCTTCCTTTGTATGTTGCTGCCGAACGGCAAAAATCGACCGGTTTGCTGAAGCGAGCTCATGGTATTATGTATTCATTTAAAACATTTTTTATTACATCTGCAACAGAAAAGTAGACACACAAATATTCGAATGATATGAGAATAAATAGCCATGACTAAGCTGGGTGGAATGTCACACGATCATATACGGGCACACTTTTTTTTCGTCCGTTTTGTGTGCCGAAGCCGTTTACACGCCAATATCTAATCAAGGTCTCGGCCTCGCTCGTTTGTTTTCAAAACAAACTCCGGCTTTGGACAAACAAAAATGAAAACAAAAAAATTTGTTTTTCTGATACAGAGCTGTTCGGGTGTTTCCGATAAGGGTCCATGAAATTGGAGCACTGATTAGCATATTTTTCCACTCTGATTTTTGATGGAATGTCGGTGGATGTCATGGGGTTCATTGTACCCCGAGAGAGATAAGGTCAAAACAAAGAGGATAAAAATAAAATTGTACACGTAAAGTTGTAGACATGGTCCCCCCCTGGCGAAGGGATTGAAAACGTCAGAGGAATGTGTGCTAACTGACGACTCTGATTTTTATCTTTGAAATGTTGATCTCGGAGACATATCTGGTTACAATTAAAAATAGGTCTTGTTAAAGTCAAAGTTTCTATTTTCGTTAATTTCAAATAACAACGTTCGAAGTGTTTGTTTGAAAAAAAAAAATCTTTTAATGTTCGTTTTCTTTTTTTCATTTCGAACGAGGAATTTAAATGGGAAAAGAAAGAATGGAAAATTTCACGCTTCGTTTGAGGGCATAACAAACTTGGTGCCTTCCCCCGGTCGTCATTATTGAACCTAACAAAAGCCTCCCTAAGGGCCCGACAGACACCTTGACCGAAACATCTGTTCGTCAAGTTCCGACACACTTTTGTCCCCAGCACGCCTCACGAATTTGAATTCATGCAAAATCCACACTCACTCTTATACCGAACTTGAATTTGTCATTTTGATCATTGTAATTTGATAATTCGCATTGGTTTCGCACTGATCTTGAAAATTGACAGAAAAATGAAAACAGAGTCCAGAAATGTGTACAGGCGCGAGAATTTCGCAACGAAATTCTTGCTGCCAAGTTGGTCCATCCGAAATTGTCAACTCTCTCTCGGGGCTGCCACAAGTTTTGGAGCAACGCGAAGAGACAAGAGCGATGGACTGCGACGGTCGCGCGAGAGAGACAGCATTATCTCTGTCACAGAGGTGTCAAAAGTTGCGAAATGCTGACGGTCCCGAATAAACGAACGCACCAGCACACAAACCTCGCGATCGTATTGTCGTCCGCACTTCCGTCAGGTATATCACAGTTTCCAAAATCATGCGAGGACGCTTTTTCCTATTATTTTCTTCTCTCTTTTTTTTTATTCCGTTCCACGGAAGATGCATGATGAATGGGGACAATACTGCGGCCTGCACGAACGCCACTCGGCCAGCAGGCTGCAAGACAAGTCCGCGGGATTGATCTTGGTGGCTACTCACGCGTTTCGGGTGCGCAAAGGTGTCGCCGAAACCATAATTGTTACGATAAATTAGTGCACTCCACTCCTCTCCGCGCACGGGAAATAAAAATCTGTTCTTTGCACATTCCTCGGCAGAGGGCGGATGCAACGGAGAGAGAGAGAAACCACGATGTGTAAATGCCTGTGTTACGTCCTGCCGAACAAATGTTCGAAAACTACAAAAACTGACACATGTCGGTAAACTTGCATGGTAACAATGGTTACCATCAACATATCTACTTTACCAACCAATACAAATGCGCGGCTGTTTGAAAGAACATCTCAACTTTTGGTATATTATGCACCATGGGAGGAAAGTCAGTTTTTACTCCCGCTGGTGAAGTAACAACAGCAGACTAACCGAGGGCTAACCAAAAAACTGAGGGGGCAAAATTGTCCTCCCACGGTACATACGATACTATTCGTTTACAAATGCAAACAAGTTCAACATTTTTACTCCCTCTCTTGAGAGAGTAAATTGCGATTTGCGTGCATGTGATCAATAGAATCTCTGGTTTCATTGCATTTACAAATATTCGTATTACTAATTTTTTGCGCGATACATACTACTATATTTAAGGTGATGCATAAGTCAATCTCGTGTTGACTTTCTCAAACATGTAGAGGCATCGTTAATGCCATCTTTGTTGCACCTATATGACTTCTGAATCACCTTAAGGTAATTCAAATTGAACATTCGTACAAACAATTGAGTCAATTTCGCAGCTTTGCCAATTTTTCTCAGAGCAGGTCCGATCATGACCTACAAGTGTACAAAATACCAACCCAATTCAACTCTCGGAACATTACCAAAAACTAAGTGAAATCGAATCTCAGACGCAGTTCACCCGGTCCGCCCGGGCTCACTTTGGGGGTTGGCGAGCGTCGCCCCCTAGTTAATATAAAAAAAAGCAGAGCGCAATTCCAGAATCGTGGGAGAATATTTAGCACAACATAATAAAAAATTTGATTGATACGCAATGTGAACAAAAAATGAAAAATACTATCAGCATTCACCTAAAAATTAGTTACCATGAATCTTGTACAATTTATGATTAAACATTTCTATTTTTTATTAGAAATGTTTTAAAAAACTGAATAAATTGAGCTATTCTCGTTAAATTAATTTGCAATCCGATTGTTGACTAATATTAAACAAATCTGTAATGTCGGTAACTTCCGGTTTGAGATTGTTACAATTTCTTTCCTCGAAATTTTTATATTATCAAACCAAAGTTTTACTGTTTCGCAATAAAAATTATTGAAATAAACTCCATTTTTTTCTCTAGTCATATTTTCAATTTTTTTTTCATTATCTTTTTTACATTCCTTTTTAAATGTCCCACGTTTTTACAAAATATGTATTCGATAGCAGCGACATCTTTTGTGCTAACTTTGGCAACACTGTTGCTTCGAAAAATCTCTTTCTTGACGGACTGATCGACGCAAAGTAAGAAATTGTTATTTACTTTCCAAATTTATTTAATAAACAGGCGTTTTAAACTGAAAAAAGGAGTTTAAAGTATGAATCAATGTTTATTAGTGCATTTGATGAAATAAAATGTAAAAGCACATCTAAAATAACGGCGAATTTAGATGAGAAAACTGTTGATTGTATTCACCTGAGTTCCGCACGTGGTGGGTTGAAGGACATTTGTTTATTCATCCTTCTGTTATCCTTTCTGTTATAGAGAATAAATCAAAATGCAGCTTCACATCCGAGGACAGACGAACTTCGTCGTCGAGTGTCTCGAAAATGATACCGTAGCTCAACTTAAGGTAAGCCCCAGGACTTAACCTCACTTTTTATTGGTTTACATTTCAAAAGAATGGTTTTGGATTAAGATTAGAAAATAAGATTACGGGTAAATTTTATTCTTGTAGTAAAATTCGTGGGTTTTTCCAAATCGAAATTGGCATATGTTTTATCTTTTATTTTGTTTTCAGGAAAAAATCTCAGCCCTTGAAAATCTGAGTGATGTCACCCTCTCATGCGCGTCGAAAATTCTCGAAGATGATGATGTTGTCGGAAGCTTGGAATGCGATACGTTAGACTTGAACGCCCCACTTCTTGGAGGTAAAGATTTTCGTCCAATTGGATGAATTAAGATATTTTCATAAAAAATATGCAAATTTCACAATTTACATGAAATATTTTCATTTTCTAGGTAAGGTCCACGGTTCTCTGGCTCGTGCTGGAAAAGTCAAAGGAGCTACCCCAAAGGTGATTTAAAAAAATTTATAAAACACGAAAAAAATTATATATTGAAATTATATGATTTCTTTTTATTTTTGCATCATGATCTAAGCAGCAATTTGACTTCAGTTCAATTTGTAGTAAACAATTGATGCAAGAGCAAATGTGATTAAAAGTGAAATCAAGTTTAAATCCGAAACTTGGTTTTTCATAAATTAACGACAATCCAATTTAAATTGATTTAAACCAAAACAAAAAAAATAGAAAGTATAATAATTTTTGGGATCTCATTCTAATGGTATTTATTTCATCAGGTGGAGAAACAAGAAAAGTCAAAGAAGAAGACCGGCAGAGCAAAGCGAAGAATCCAGTACAACAGGAGATTTGTCAATGTTGTGCAGACTTTCGGACGTAGACGTGGACCAAATGCAAACCCCAACTCATAAGTTGATTAACACCATGATTACAATTTTTGCGTAATACAGAGGCAATGTAAATTGTAATCACATTGAATTATTAATTACATTGATTTTATTACGCAATTGTTTTATTATTTATTAAACCTTACCTTAGATAATTTAATTTAAACAAATAGAATTGTATTTGACATCATTCGATCAAATGAATTTATTATTATATTATATTACTTATTATTATTATTATTATTTTTTTTTTTTGAAAAATTTAAATTTGTAAATTGATCGACCGAGCTTTGGGAGTGAGACTATTAGATACAGTGACTGTTAGCTGTAAGGCGAAGTGAGGTTTATTTTTGCACTCTCGTGTGTGTCATAACCGTGATCGAGTGTTGTGTCACGTCTCGGATGAAAAGGTACTCGGAAAAAGAGCGGCGAATTAAGGTGTGAAAAAATTAAAAGAGTAAGATCAAATTTTTGGAGTACGAGCCCGAGGATTCGCTAAGTTAAGGTGAGAGCATTAATAACTGTCGAAAAAATGATTGTTCAACGCGCGATCAGCAGGCGTGTTTTTTGGCACATTTCCACATGTCGAATAGCGCGTTGTGTTCTGGCCTTTCCTCCAGCCATGCGCCTGGCGACAATAATAGATTTGGCTGGAACCTACGGCCCGATCAAATAAATAGGATTCGAGCAACAACGTGCCTTTAACTATCAGCGCCTAGTTGCACGCCAAACTTTGCCACACGAGCGCGCTTTTTTTCCGTCGCTTTTCTAATTTTCATTCTCATTATCAACACTTCTTGTTAAGTATCGTATCAACTGTTCTTCTTATTCAATTGCGTTCAAACTTTTGTTTCAACTTTATAACTTGATCTAATTTTTTTTCAGATAAGATGGAAGGTCAGCAGTTTTGTTTGAGGTGGCACAATTTTCAAAATACCTTGCTGGGAACGTTACCAAAACTATTGAATGGTGGTTATTTAACCGACGTCACTCTAAGTGCAGGTGGAAGACACATCCATGCACACCGCATTATTCTATCAGCTTGTAGTTATTATTTTCAAGAATTGTTCAAGGTTGAGATCATAAATTTTTATATTCTATAAACCGATTTTAAATTTTTAAAAATCAACATTTGTATAGTTTGTTAATCTAATATTAATGATCGTAGGATTTGAATACTCTTCAGCATCCGATCATCATCTTGCCTGGAATGGAGTACACAAATTTGTGCGCCTTAGTGACATTCATGTACAACGGTGAGGTGAACATTTATCAGGAACAATTGCCTGCGCTTCTAGCAATGGCAGATACGTTGCACATCAGAGGATTAGCCGACATCGCCGGGGTGAGTTTGTCGCAGTACTTCCGACAACATTTCAACTAACAAATTAGCCAGCTAATAAAGCTGTGTAAACAATCACAAACAGCTTAATTAATTAACTTTTTAAATAACTCGTTTTTTGTTCAACTCGACGCGAATTAACTGATGCAAACTTTGCAGAACATTGTTTAACAGTAAAAAAATAAACCAGACAAGAGATGTAAATAATAACTTGGACATTTGACTACTAAAACAACCACGTAAACACCAACTGTTGTAATTAAATGTAATAATATATTTTATGAAGTTAGATCTTCGTAGAATCGCACATTATTAAACATTTTATTGATGAAAAAAATAAATATATCCTTTGGTAATAAAAAACTTTGGTTGTTGGAATTTTGAAACTGGCTTGCTTGCTCCTAAATAATAAAAATGACCCTATGATTGTGTTGTTTTGTTCAGGTCACTTAAACAATTTGAATTCACTGTCGTTCCTCAAGAAGTACTCACAAGAAGAGGAATGAGCAAATCGTGTGCTGCATCGAAGGAACGATAATGAATAAAAACGATATCCACGAGATCGAGAATCGTTTTGTGTGTTGCGCGACTAAATGCAAGTGGATGATGCATCCCATGGATCCCCATTTATACACCCCGTAGTATAAACTCACAGGTATATTTTATACTTTCAACCTTCTTTATTACACAATTCTTTGCAGTTACATCAATTTTTTTACTTCAAAGTGTCTTTTTTTATTTTTTTATTAAATTTACATATTTGCTGCTCGCTTTTTAAATAATAAGACTAACAGTCATCATTGTATAAAAAAACAGCATATCAGTAAACATTTACAAAAATGACACTTGTAAAATCGTTGTATAAAAAGTTTAAAACTGATCTGAAAATTTTGAAATGAAAAAAGAAAAATCAGTGAACAAAATTGTACGATCTTATATGTATAATATAATATATAAAATGTATATGTTATATAAATATATAAATGAAATATAAAAGTATTTACAAATAAGATTTTTTATTTTTCAGAAACCATTTAGATACGACAGCAAGCCTACGGAGATAACTTCAGTGACAGAAGAAAAAGAATCAACCGACTTAACAATAACAAAGGAGGAGACCAACACTGTTTCAGAACCCGCTTCTGGTACGCAAGATAACTACATGGACGAGGAGGAATTTTCGTCCAACGACCTAGACAACGTCTGCAGCGTGAAAACGAAGCCCTACTATTCAATAAACGCAAAACTCAATCGAAAGCCATCATCGAGTTTTATCAAACAGATGGATCTGAGTCGAATCAATTTTGGTAGCGAGAGAGCGGCCCCTGCGCCTCCTCAAGTTGAAGTGGCCCGGCCATCCGAGGAGGTCGAGGCCCCAACTTTGGACACGAGTTTCAAGTTCCTGAGCAACAGCATAGCCAAGATGTCTTCCTCGTCGTGCAGCAACAAAAGCAACGTCACGTGTCTGATATGTGGCAAGCAGTTGAGCAACCAGTATAACTTGCGGGTGCACATGGAGACACACAGCAACAGCTCGTACAGCTGCACCGCGTGTTCACACGTGTCCCGCTCGAGAGACGCGCTGAGAAAACACGTGTCTTACAGGCACCCGGTGACGGCCTCCCAGAAACGCGCCGCTCGTTACACAACACCAAAACCTTAGCCCTTCATCTGTCAGAGATGTCGGATGGATTGATTGTTTGTTTGTTCTATTTATAACGGTGTCTACTGAAAAGTTCAAACGATTCGAGCAGGAAATTCAGATGGAATATTCAGAGATGGAAATTCGTCGGAAGCGTATAGGAGTGTACACAACTTGTGATAAAGAATCGAACTGAGATGATAATACGTTCCAACAAGATTTGTAGGATCTGTTATGTTCGTGCTCTTGTTATTGAATTATTTCACTCCTGTAACAAATATTGTAAATAATTGTTTTTAGATATCCTCGGCTTAAAACTGTTCAGATGTTGATGAAACGAAGTTTAAAATGTTTGTTACTGTTGGATGGAAGTTGAATGTTCATAATTTTGAACTTGGTTTCGTTAGATGGTTATAAGTCGAGAATCAATCTTGTACAGATTTTTGTAATCCGTTATCACGGATTAATTTATTGTTGTTCCTCGACTGTCCTCTTGCACAATTTGCCACTAGATTATGACAAGTGTAAAATAAAGGTAACTGAAAAGTTGATGGAGTTGATTGATTTTATCACGGAGTTTGTTTTGGTTTGTAATTAAAACTTGAGTTTATATTAAGACTTTTTATTTAAAAATAATATACAATAACCGAAAAGTCGTGTCGATGAAAATAAAATAAAAATGCACCCACGATTAATTGAAGCTGAGACTTCTTCTCGTCTCATGGCTTAAATTTTGTCGACACGCCAAATTTTTGTGTTGCAGTCTTGTCCAACTGAGATGAGCGTTTTGTCGTCGAGCCATACCAGACGATTAATTTGACTTTGAGGGTGTGCGTCTGAAAGGAAAGTTCGTTTTAGTATCCCAGTGAAAACATTCAATTCATCATCTTAATTGGAGTTGAATTAAAATTTACTTTTGATGATGGTATGCTTAGCTGGATTTGTTACACTCCAAATGATGATGGTCGTGTCCAAGCTACCACTGGCGACCATCTCAGAATCCGGAGACCAAGCTACTGCGTTAACTCTCGCACTGTGGAAGCCCCATTCTCTGTTGTGTGCAAGCTAAAAACATTCGAAAAAATGATTAACTTCTCATTTCTATAACGTCAAATGTTCAATTTAATTTTCATTCCTGAAAACCTTTGTCATTCTACTTACAGTCTTAATTTCCGAATTTAAATGTAAGCAAACAATTTACAAACGTTTATTATACAAAATGAAAATTTGCATAGCTTAATTAATTGGCGAATAAGAAATCAGTTTTTATATTAATAAATTAGTGATGAATCATCGGTAATTACCTTATATTCCGGTAAAAGGTACAAGATAACTTTCCTGTTTGCATCGCAAGCAACAAGGTAATTCTGGTCAGGACTGAAAGCAACGTCAGTCACAGGACCGAGATGCTCGATGTCCGATTTGTATCGCAGGGTGTTTTCATTTAAAAATTCGTAAATGTAAACCTACAAATTGAAACAAAAATATAATAATAAAATAACAATCATTTTGTTGATGTAATTCAAGTTTATCTTTTGTATCACACCGACCTTATTGTCAGATGTAGATCCCACCGCGACATGGCCAGTTTGTTTATTCACGCTCACGCTGGACGGTTCATAGTCAATTGGAAGAGTGAACAATTTCCTACCGTTCTGCGTGACAACCAACTAAAAATAATTTAGTGTAATTTTTTAATTTTATTTAATATGATAATTCAATACCAAGTTTTAGAATTGAAATTGTATAGTAAAAAAAATTTTTGAAACTAAAAATGAATATTCACCTGTCTGACGCAGGCAACGATGACCGTATCGTTGTACAGATCCAGTCCTCGAGGTTGAGACTCTAATTTGACAACAGATGAATCGACGTACGCGTTTGTCTCGATGTTAATTGTCCGCAGTGTGTCGTCAATACCAGCGGTATACAAAAGTCCGCTCGCGGCTTTCATGCCATTCACCTGATTGCCGTGTCCTTGACCCTCAACGCGGTCATTCTCGCCCGAATTTGCGTTCCAACTGGTGATGTATCCATCGTGAGATCCGGTGTAAATAGTTTGTCTGTCGGGACTCGTTGTTAATACTGTTATTGGTTTGTTGTGTCCCTAAAAATATACAATACATTGTATCAATTTTCATTCAACGTCTGTCATCTTTTTATATTCAAATTTTAACTTTTCAATTTACCTTTATTATCCTCAAAGGCTTTTTAGGATTGTTCACATCGAGGTAGTTGACGAACCCACTGAGCGATACCGACAGCAAATAATTGTTCTGCCACAAACAACTCACCTGACAAAAATAATTGAAATTTTAATTTATAACAAGTTAAGAACGATATTTTACTACTTTGGTAATATTTTCAGTTGTTCAAATTATTGAAACCCAAAAATTACCTGCTGATCATCTACAGTTGTGCCCATGGGGAATTCGCTCACAACCGACCGAGTCTCAACGTCCCACAATTTACACATCTTGTCCCCAGACGCAGTTAACAATTGCGTACCGTCCGGTTTCCAGGCTAGCTAAAATTGCAAATATTTCATTAGATCAGAAGTAGGTGAAATTTGATTACACAGTCCAGCATTTGCATTACCGCATAAACTCCTCCCGAGTGTGCTGGAGAACCGACTTCTCCCTTAAGTTCAGACGATGTTCCGTCATACAGGTACACTTTCCCATCAAATCCGGCTGATGCGAAAAGGTTGCCCGAAGGCGAGTAACGTACGGCTTGGACGAATCTTGTATGGTCCTGTTTGGTCATCCTGTTGATTTACATTATTTTATTAATGCAATTTGTATTGGTTAAATTGAATGGAAAAGAAACAAAGAAAACTTCGTGTGAACTTTCGAACTAATGTACACACTTGAATTTAAACGGCGGCCCTTCAAAAACTGCAATCGTATTATCTTCACTCCCTGTGATTAGTCTAAATGGACGTGACGGTTTGAAGTCGCAAGAATTGATTGATTTGCTCTGTCCAGAAATTTCTCCAACGGAAGTACCGGTTTCCGCCATAAAAACATGCCCAAATCTGTAACAAATATTTGTGTAAGACAGTTTATAGAAAAAGTGAACAAATAAAAAAAAGTATCAAGAAAAAAATAGAACAATTTTTTTCCTTGAATCTATTTTTTTACTAGAATACCACAACTTGTTATACAGAATTTTATTTTCATTCATTTTGGTATTGTAATATTTAATATGGTATTGTCATTGAGACAGCCGTTACAAATTAAAAAAAAAGTTAAAAATTACCGTTCTCTGCCTTCACCAACGACGACCATGCGTTGATTATCCGGGGACCAGGCGATGTCTTTAATCGGTCCACTAATCGGTTGAAATTCATTTTTTAAAATGTGCTCCTTGTTCACTGTATCCCAGATACGAATTTTTCCCGACTGATCTTTAGACAAATCATTAAATAACAACATTAATATCATCTTTATAACACAATGAAATTATTGTTACATTTATCTGTGTTATTTCTGTACTTTGTTTTATAGTCTTTTATTTTATTGATACATACCGCCAGATGCAATATAAAAACCACTTGGCGAGTATTTAGCAACATTGACGGGACAAGAATGTTCGGTATAAATATCAGAAATTGCAGGATTCTGTAAAACAAACGACAAAGAATTCGTTCAAGTCTTTGTACATTTATATATCTATATATTATACATCTATAATATTTATATCTATATACAATACAAATTTAAACAGAATATGTTTCAATTACAATTAAATTCAATCAAATACAAATAAATAAAAATAAATAAAAATTGAATTAACACAAACTGCATTTAAAACACTTACATCAATGTTTCTTATGATAACGCTGTTTCCATTGGTGTATAAAAAATTTTTGCCCTTAGGATCTCCTCCTAAAACTAATGGTTGTCCTCGTTGTGTTCGCGGTAAAGTCGCAAAGATGTATTCTAAAAGGAACAAACAAACAAAAATATCAATACCATTATCATCAAATAATAACATGATTGTAATTGAAATCTGTCAATAATCAGCAATGATTAATGTTCAAAAATTTTTTTGTTAACTCAACGATAATATGAATTTCTCCATTTTAGAAATGTATATGGATGATCACACAATTACTGAAGAAAAAAATGTAAAGATAAATAAATTTCTAAAATTTCTAAATATAATCACTTTCTTTACTAATCAGACCGTAATTGACGAAACCAAACAGTTCTTGAAATTTCGCTTTTAAGCGTTTCGTCTGGTTGAGTAATTCATAAGGTAAGAAGATTAAAAATTCGTTAAAAATAATCCACACCAGTTATGTATATTTGATTTAATGTGAAACTCGAGAGTTTATCCGATTGTAAAAACAGGCCGGACTTTGATATATTTCAAATAATCAAATATTTTCGTACAATATTGTTTTTATCTGAACATTTTCAATTTGACAAACTTCTGAATTCCGAAACAGAAATACATATATTTTCCGTGCATGAAAATGACAGCGTGTGGATGTTGGGATCATTATTTATAGACCATACAAATTATTATATCTAATCTTAGTGTGAATCATAAAGTGTTGATAATGACTCTCAAAAATACTGCACCGCAGAGGTAAATTTCAAACAAAAATAATCGACATGACATTTCTCACAGGGACGAAAAGGAGACTACGAAAAAAAAAAAAAAAGTTATAGTACAAACTTAGATACCAAATAGAGATGAATTTCCTTTTGGACAATCCGTCTAATAATATACAACCGGTGCTCCAATTACGCGCAAGAGTCAACTTGGATGTTATCGTTTTTTTTCTTTTTTGACAGACGGCGCAGAATACAAAACGTGCGCTGGATATATTTGTGATGAAGATCTGGCGTCACTCCAGCGTGCGACATAAGTTAGCGCGGAACTAGACAATTATAGAACACAGAAACTGACGAAAATTCGTCGGATATGACCTGTTCGGCCACGACAACACGCGTGAATCAGCGCGCAGAAATGCAACCGCGCGTGCATCCGATGATCAAATTCGTCGGACGAACAACAACACCGCTGCGAACCAACATGAATTGAAGCCAAACTTAACTCTGCGGGTGGAGCAATCCTGCACTTTGCATGCAAAAGGTGACGATTCTCAGAGCAGAGTTCAGCCAAAACTTACTTGTTTCGTACGACATTTTGGACCAGTTTGTGGTGTTTCTTGTTTATTTCGGTGAAAGCCAGCGCTTTCGGCGACTCACTCGGCGTTTGTCACTAAGCTCGCGACGAGTTTGCTATAGATCGACAGAGTGTGCCGGCAGCACGTACTGTCACCCACACACAGCCGCGTAGCACCGCCCCTCTGTCCCGCCCTTTCCCTTTTATGGTCAACCAGCACACTCTACTATATAAACTTGAATTGCTAACTTCAATTCAGTTCCAGCCCGCGAACATTTAATTGTAAATATAAAAACAATAAAAAATATAACAGAAATATATATAGATATATATCTGTGCATGTGAGGAAAAACTAGTTGAGTGTTTTGTATACATTCGAGTTAAAATCATTTAAGGTTATTTTTTAAGTCTACCTCAATAAACTGAACTCAAAACAGAATTTCTATGGGGATAAAAGAATTATAATTTTTGAGTTTCAACTTTATTTAGAGTCAAATTTGTTTTTAAAACTGTCTAAAGTTTTATTTATTGTTTGTTTATTGTTTTTAAAGCGGTATTTAATGGTACTTGATGGGATTTTCTTCGCAGCCATATTTCATTTTTTGAAAACATAAATATTGACAAAAATGAATAAATAAACTTGTTGGTCAGTTGATCTACTGTACATGTTTTATTTCTTGAATATAAAAAATGTTTCTGCATAATTGAATTTCAACTCAAGTATTTACATTTTGAAACTCGCTGTTATACTAATAAAAGAGACAATACAATTGATGCATCAGTAAGACGTTAGTTAAAAATAAACATTGCCATCGATGCAGTAAAACAAGTTACAAATCATCAGACGAGATTCATGCAGGTTCTTGGTTCTTTCCACTTCAATAACTTTTGCATTTTCTGTAAGGGAAATAAAAGTTGAATTATACTTTCTGCTGAGTGAAGAGTTTTGATAAGAGAGACATTGAAACTGAGTTGTTTCAAACAGTGATTGAACTGTCAGCAATTCATAAAATATTTACCCAGTATGGCGTCTTTGTTTTTCAACAGGAACGGTTTCACCCATTGTAGCTGTCTTAAGACGATGTTGTTTAAGAGTTCAATAGTCCTTTCGTTTATTGAACGGCCGAGGAGTTGGGGTAATAAATTTTGGACAAATTTTTCAAACGATTTATCACTAAAAAAAGAAAAGAAGATTTTAAGTAAAGAACAACTATTCATACATTATTTCTATTTTCATACTTAAGGTGATATCGCAATGAAGCTTACCACTTCAAAAACGGGGGAGGTTACCGAGACAAATATACTTCATGGAATTGAATGAAAATTTGTCAGCATATTAAACAAAAGTGAGAGAATCACGTGATTATGTTTTTTCCGACATAAATTGATCTAGTATCGAGAACTAAGATAAACATTTCATAATTGTGTTGTGTTGGGACTTTCAGAATTTTTTGAATAAAAGGCTTTAAATGAATTCTACTCTCAACGTTTAGCAAACAAACTATAATCACGTGATTCTCTCACTCCTGTTTTATATTCTCGT
>JAAMPD010001219.1:0-27679 GCA_025266255.1 Trissolcus basalis | reverse complement strand
TGAAAAATGGAAACAAAAAATTTAACGCATAACAAAATTTTGTTTGCATTTTTCACTGACAGGTCGCAACAAAAATTGATTTCATTTCAGCCTCAATATTCTCCCATGATATACCAAGGTCAGTAAAGAGGCAATTTTTGAAAATATATTATTAACAAATAATTATACGAAAAGTAACTAAAAATGTGTGAGAGAGACAAACGTGTTACATGACATTTCACCTTAATATAATTTTTTTTCATGATTTACAAACGAAGACTTGTAATTTTTATTTTGTCTTTAACAAAAAACGTTAAATAACTACCTCTGAAGGTAGGCCAACTATTTATACAAAAAAATTCAATTCTATTGAAAATGTTGCAAATAAATTCAACAAACAAACATATTAA
The DNA here is from genome assembly GCA_025266255.1 of Trissolcus basalis. Classification (NCBI taxonomy): domain Eukaryota; kingdom Metazoa; phylum Arthropoda; class Insecta; order Hymenoptera; family Scelionidae; genus Trissolcus; species Trissolcus basalis. The sequence continues at coordinate 27,290 of JAAMPD010001219.1, read as the reverse complement.
TTACAAAATGATCTAATCGTCCTCGAAAGCACAATTGTTTATTGTTTTATACTCCGTCAAATGTTCTCGATAATTTTATTTCCATTATGATGGTGTTTCTTTTGACTAGCGACACTGACGACCGAGATACTTTAAATAAAACAGTTAATTCAGCTTCAGTTACTAAACCTTCAAATTGAATTTGTCAACTGTAAAATGCCCAGACCTAATTTCACGCTTCATCTCGCGTTTCCATGAATTGGTTTAACAAATTTTGAAACCGCAGCGATTGTTAATACAAATCCGGTACACTTTTTAATTTCAACGACCGACGGTTCATGTTTAATCACTTTTTTTCATCCGACAAAAGTTACAACAAGTATTTCAGGGGCAAACGAGAAGATTTCGTGATTTGTACGAGACGAAAGAAAGAAAAAAGTTGTCTGCAAAAAAAAAAAGAAACAGTCGAAAAAGAAGGCAAAGTCAAAGTACACTTAAATCGGAAAAAACAATAGACGTAGTAGCCGAGAGTGGAGGGTGTGCAAGAATATAAGAAGCGCGACATTATTGTTTGGCGCGAGAGACGCGTGATACACTTCTTTCACACTGACTGCTCTGCTTGTTTTGTGTATTACTTTTTTCATAACCATATGTTGCCTAGTTGCAATTCACACTCGCATTCAAATAGTACGTTTACCTTTCATCTCGTCACATGAGAACCTACGCGGCTTAGATTACTAAACTCTAACTGTCATTGAACTAGAATACCATATACATCTCTTTTAACACTAGACTAGAACGACTAAGCCAGTCACATCAGTTTTTTCATTTAAACATATCCTTCGTCTTCAATTCTTAACTCATTCATTTTAATTGTTTTACCTTTTCATTTGTTCATCCAAACAAAGTATTTCCGAATTACAACTCTAATTCAATTTTGTTACGAGATTCATTATCTACGTAACATTTCTATGCGAATATTAATAATTGAAAAGATTATAATCTCATCATAAATAATTTGTGACCTTAAAAACAATTTGTATAACATTTTAATTTATGGATTTAGTATGGAATTTCAAAAGCTAGTGAAAAATATCAAATGGATGCCCAGCCAAACTGACTGCATGTCTTTGATTTGAATATTAAAATTTTATAAAATTAATGTTCATAAATAATGAATGATATTATGTTCAGCTTATTATAAGAAAAATTAAACTGAACCACATGACTTGTAATAATAGGTATAGAGTTTTTATAAGCACTCTAATAAAAAAAGATCATAGTATATTGACCATATATCGACAATATATATGTTTTCAAAAATTGCTAATATACTGCTAATGTATATATTCTATGTATGAAAAATACTTAAACACACATATATATATATATTAAACAAAATTAACGGTTTCATCCAATTCAGGCTGGAAACGTGCAAAAACAGTAAAAATACAACAAGATGATCAAAAACTGCGTTTTTAGGCCAAAAACGTAATTTCGAAATCTCAAATCTATATTTTTATTGATTTTTTAACGTAATTGAATTTTTCTTTTCGATGAATTATGATAATTTGAAGCTGAAAATATATAAAATAAAGAGAATGCAGTTTGAAAAGAGGAAATAGATAAATGTTATATTTGTTTGTAATTTGGATAAATGTGAATTGGGTTTGAGTCGGTGACGTTAAAATACTGTCAGAGCGGAGATGAATCAGACGCAATAATTTAAAAGTGCAATAACTTGTTATATCGAGGCAAGATAGTGTCAACACATTTCGTACATCGTGAAGATACCAAGAGAGTGACATTGAAATAAATCAAAGTAGACTGACGAATAAATTGACATGTCGCGCAATAAATATGGTACAAAAGTGAGATCGTGTGCGGGCAGGCATTAAACCGCTCGCGCGCACAAGAAAAGACGCTTTAAGTTTATGTACGGGTTCATATGTGTTCAAGGACTTACCGGGATATAACCATCGGGCTGAGGCCTGTCTACGTCCCTACAAAAGAGGAAGAACCATACATCAGAATGACGTAAGGACTTGAAACGAAAGTCTTGCGCGGATTATCTCGACGATGAAAATCGTACTAACTTGGAATCATATTATATGTACCTGTGTCTGCGTTGAATCACAGGCGTCTTCGGCGTGCTGTCGTGAATGATCACTTGGGTCGCGTCTATTTCCTCGCATTCACTGCTACTCTCACCGAGTGATTCTAAAAATGAATTGCACATTATTAAGTCATAATAATGTTAGCTTCGCAATAAGACGTCTATTCTTACTGACAATAAATCTCATTCGAAATATCAGAGACAATATAAAATTCTCCAATCACATCCAACTAAATAGATATTTCTGAGCTCCTTTTTCACATACAAAGAGGAACACACAATACTGCTCGCATACATTCTTTAATCAACTACATAAACAAATAATTAGATTCAAAGTACTACAGCATATTCACATTCAATTCTTCATTATATTATTTAAATCAAATTCATCTGAATGAGACTTTAAAGATATTCAAAAGGAACATAATGAAATGTTTTTTAATTGTTTATTCATCTTTTCAATTGAAAAAAAGTTTTATTCATTTTGAAATATATAATTGTGATATGAAAAAATTGTAACTGTGGTAAATAATAATTTATTTAAAAGAAGTAAGAAGTCAGTTATATCGATTTTGATATACAAGCACATGCATCAACCCACCTTCCCTTCGATGTTTATGTACTCGTGACATCACCGGACTATGCGACATCGTCATCGTATCGCCCAGTAAATCATCTATATCGGTGTGTTTACTGATAAAAAGAGGAAGATTTGACGGTCTTTTGTGAGGCGCCTTACGGCTAGACGACCTGCTGCTGCTCGATGCAATATTATTATCATACGGTGACATTCTTTCATAATTCTCCGGTGGATCAGGTGGATTTTCTACCTGCAAATATAAATGCTTGTTTAAACAATAAACCACATTTTCAAAATAATTATTGCACTGATGCAAAAAGTGTTGTGATCCAAGTGTTTCAAAATAAAACATAAAACATTCAACGAACGTTTGACAGCTTTTTCTGCTTAATTTTTTAGTGTTTAAAAGTAAACGTTTTAAAAATAAACGTCGAAGTGATTTTAATTATGATAATTCAACTGTACATGAAAAATTCAAGTAAATTATTATAGGAAAATCATGTCGTACATTTATAGTAATAATAACCAAATATAGTAGCGTGGAAATGATGTTATAGTTACGAAAACAATTAAGAAGAGACTACAGTTCTCGTTAAAAAAAAATCTGAAAATTTGTGGGTATATTCGGGGCACTAATTTAAACATAATTACGTATCAGTTTTCAAAATTAGTTTTCATTCTGACCAAAATTATCTCCCTCAACCCCTTAACGCCTTAACCCAAATATTTATAGTTCAACTTTTTTCGTCCATTCCTTCGTAGGGTTGATTTTTTATCTGCATCTCTCTTTAAAAGTTTTTAATTAAAACATATTTCAATGTTCAAAAATTTAGTTAAAATATTTAAGAAACGTTTTAAAAGTGTCATCCGGAAATGTTTTATTTTAAAACACTTGTTTTTGCAGTGTGGACTCATGGATGAAATTTATTACCCCTTCTGGACTAGCTCTGTCACCCAAAGGCTCATCGGTTGGTGGCGATGGAAACTCAGTAGGAAATCTTTCAAAATTTGCGCTGCTATTAGGTGGGTCAACACCAATTTCCAATCGTTCAAACAATTCCGAAGAATCAGAACTGGAAGATGAATCAGAACATATTTTATCAACTCCTTCAGGTACATTGGCTGAACTATTCATCCACCAGGGCCTCTCGCCAGAATCGATATGCCTAATTCTGTGTATAAATCTTTTCCTACTATCACTATCTTCAGATTTGTCAGACTTTTCATTAGGATTCGTGTTAGAAATGTTAACTGGAATGACTTCGATCCCTTCTGGAACATTATCAGGATCATCACTCATCCACCAAGCTCTTTCTCCAGATTGTTGATGTCTTATTCGATTTTTCTTTTCCGTGGATTTCGTGCTGCTGCGACTAGATCCTTTGCGTGAAATACGACCGGGCGATGACACCCCTTTATTTGCTTCATCTTCCGGGATGTTATCATTCACGTCTAACCAGCACGATTTTTCTTCGGAGTCTTGACGCCAAACTTTCAATTTAAATTTACCTGCAAATATTGAAACAATTATTCTTCTCTGTCTTTAATTTAACCTCGAAATTTTTTTATAAATCATGCATTTACTTTTTTTATGTTTGCTTATCACTTTGTTTTTATTATATTCTGTAAATCTAAATTTATCGTTTGCTTTAGAATTTCAATTAATCCAAGCTGACAGATGACAACTAACAGATGAAAAACTGTTCTTTTTTTTTTTTTGAATGCTACAGTTCAGAATGTAAATAATTGGAATAATTGTCTCGTTTGGTCATTTAAAACTTTTCGATACGTAAAATGTTTTCTAAATGTTTAACCGCATTACGAGTTATAAAAAGCGTATATAATTTAAAACTGTTTTAGAGAAGCATGCAAAATTGAATAATATTTTTTTGTTATGAGAAGCATTATTCTAAACACAGATGTAACAAATTAGGTTAGATGAGCACAAAAACGTTAGTTGTATAGTTTTGAAACATTATTATAGAACACATTTAAAACCTATATTTATATGAAATGATATTACCAAGGGTGTTGGTTTTTTTCGAGTCATACAAAATCTTAGACAATGAAGTTAAACGAGAGTTTATTCTACATTCTATTATAATAATAATAATAACGACTTTGGATGAAGGTGAAGTTAAAAAACCTGGCAAAAAATAATCAATTAAAAATTATTTCAACAAATTAAGCGATTTTGAATCCTTTTTAATAATCTTTCTTAATTTTTTCAATTCATTTCAAAATGATTAACCAAATCTAACCTCAAATTTATTAATTAAATTAATTTTATTCCAACTTTAAAATTAGATTTTAATCAAATTTGTAATCTAAGTTATTTTATTTAAAAAGCAGACTCACTCGCTTATAAATAAGTCAATTTATGTGTATTTCATTATGTTAAAAGGATGTCAAAGTCGATATGCGATCTACATTACCGACATTGTTTCATTTGCGTTAATTGATGCATTTTTATCAAATATAAGTATGTTGAAGAATATATAGACGATTTTATCGTTGTTAAAGAATATTTCAAGATGTAAAACGTAAAGATTGATTGTAAAATACGATCGTAATTAGTCAGCGCGTTTTTCATGTGTGATTATTGTAGGTTAGCATTGTCAACAAAACTGACAGACTAATTGTGTTTTACAATCAATGTCTTATATCTCAAATTACTCTATGATGCCTAACTATTCGTCTGATATCAAATTCGACATATACTTTCATCATTAACTCGAAAAATCATCCAATTTTATTTTTCCCGCCAAATTGAGAATTCAAACATATCGACTTTGATATCTTTTTAAGTCTGATAATTTGGTTCAGTTTCAACCAAAAATCACAGAAAATGAAATAATGAGATGATAGAACACTTTGAAAAACATCAAGTACGAATAACTTTTTGTAAAAAAAGTCGATTCATCATTGTATCGCTTAATTTGTTTGAATATTTTTGAACGAATCTTTTTTTGCAGGGAAGAGATGACTTGATTTAGAATGTTGTTGGAAGTGTTGATTGTTGGTCGTGTGAGGATATTGATTAAAATAAGAAAAAAATTTACCGTCATCCGGTAATACTGTGCTAATGGTAGTATCCTGACTAATATCATCATTACAAGCGCTAACCATTTCTACTCCTTCGGGAACGTTATCGGAATTAGGATCCAACCACCAAGGCTTTTCCTCGGAGAATTGGCGTTTTAAACTGTTATAGCATTTTTGTTCGGCACTTGGGCACTCTGAGCTTGTAAAACTAAAATTTGGCATTACATTTTGTGTGGTCGACTTGGACAGGGGCTGTCCAGCCTTGTCTGAATTTTGTTCATTATCGTCAAGCCAATCGTCCGTTTTGTCCGACTCATCAGTCTGTTGCGACCTAAAGAAATGAGTTACCGGCGCTAAAGCACGTACCAAAAACGATTTCGCCTCCTCGGTCTGTCCCGAGGCGTCAGACCTCGGCGACTTGCAAGGACTTGCGGGCAACGGAGGCTTGTCCGTCAAACACAACTCGTCTGCCGAAGAAGCTAACAACACACTAGTCCGCGAGGTGGCAGCACTTATTTTACCTCTACCGTCGCCGAAGGCTGATTCGGGTGTTCCTCTTCGTCGGCCATCGGAACTCGGCTTCTGATCATCATCGTCATCACTCGATGATTCATCCGAAGACTCACTGTCATCCGTGTTCGAGGCAGAAATACGCTTCTTTGCCGCCGGTGAGTCACTTTTGTTTCGCGCGAACGCCATTTCCGTCGACGACTGATTTTTCAGGCAACTCTTTTTTGGCGCCGAAAACTTCTGAATCCCCGCCGAGACGTTCGACTTTGGCGTAATCGATCGACCGCTCGTTCTTGAGCCACTTGTCGATTTTGATTCCTCCGACTGCGAGTCTTGCGCGTTGGACGACGACGACGACGACGACAACGACGAGCAGCGTTTCTTCAGCTGCTTCTTCCTCTCGATTTGCGATCGCGACGGATCGCCGTTCTCCATGTTGAGTGCTGACTTGCGGAAGTCCTTGTTGACGTACTTGGCGCCGCCATTGCTCGTGCTTTTGTTGAGCATCTCTGCCTTGGGCACAGGTGGTTTTCCGCGGGCCTCTACCGAGCTGACAGATTTCGCGATCACTGAGGTAATCGGAGACTTTGCGGGCGACGACGGTGGCGACAACGACGTCTTTATTTTTGCGCTCGAACTCGCCGTTGACGAACATTTGGATTTGGCAGTTGGCACGCTGACAGAGCTCTCCGTCGAGTCGGTGCGCGTCATCTGACGCGAAAGTCCCTTGCCAGGGCTGCTCCTTGACGAGCCCGACTTTGAATCCGTCGACAGCGAGTCCCTCCTTGTTGAATCGCTCTTTGAACTTTCGCTCCTGGACAAACTCCTTTGCGAGTCGGTTTTTTCATTTTTGCTCCAACTTCTCGAGTCGCTGCTTTTTGATGGGCTTCGATTCACTCTCACGAGCGAGGCCTTCTTCGGCTCGCTGGGCAACGTTTCTTTTTCATCGCTCTTAACACAATTATCTTTGGTTTCGCACGTTTTTGGCACTTGATTCGTATTTGAATTAATATTAGTCTGACTTGTGGCTTTGTTATCGCAAACATTTTGCGAGCTATTACTCCTCGCCTTGTGCCTCGTGTCGGTTTTCTGCGACTGGGTCTCTTGGTCAGCACTTTTGAGCGAGTCGCACTTGGTCGTGTGAGAATTTGCATTCTCGGAACGAGAGTATAAATAATTGCCTATTCTTGACGAGCCGTTGGTGTAAGACGATGTTCTCGTCGGGTATGACGATGAAATGGACGACGAATATTTGTCTAAATATGATACCCAAGGTGCACCGGCCCTTGAACTTCTGTAACTTATGTACCTAGAATTATCGTCTCGTTCCGACTGTGTTTCTGCATTTTTCACCTCCGGCCTCTTTCTCGGTCTTGTAATGTCTTTCTGAACGACTTTAACAGCATCGTTACGACGTGCACGCAGAAATGCCGTGCTGGACGGGGGTGTTGGCGACGTCCCGCGCGTAGCTACCGTAACAATAATAACATCGTCCTCGACCTCGTCGCTCTCCGTCGATTCTGATTTCGACGAGACTCCTTCATCCTCGCTAAGCTGCTTGTTCAACTCGCTCTTGCCATCATTTTTTACCGTCTCTTCATCTTTAATTACAGATTTATCGCTCCCGGTGTAATATTTATCCGAATTAATGAATCCCGTATTTGTGTGTTCATTGTTTAAAGGCGACGGTACGGAAAATTTTGACGCCACTCCATTTGCCCGGGATAATGACGATTCCGGCGTATCTGAAAAAAAAGAAACACAGATCATTATTAAAAAAGATTGGTTATTGCCAGGGAAAGAAAAATTGAAGGAGAATTTGTAAAACATCAACAGAGAAATAATATGTTGAGATATTTTTAAGTAAAGTACTCTAATTTTTTGCAATTATAGGTTGACAGCCATTTAAGGTATACAATCATTTACTTATTTTTGCTCGAGTGCACGGAGAAAAAACATGTTATAAAAATTACTATAACATATTGTAACCCAGACATATCTTACACGTCTTGTAAATTATCTTTTAAACTTATTAGATTTTTTATTATAATTACAGTAAAATTTACAACATCATGTAGTAAAAATGGTTAGAAAATTATATTTAAATTTGTCAAAAGCTACACCATGTATCTCGATTACAATAAGTTATAGTAATTTTAGTGATAAGTTTAATAATTAATATTATATGTTTTTTCTGCGTGTGTGATTGGCGAACGTCGAAAAATGTATATGCTCATTGCAAAAACAAGTGTGCTTTCAAATAAAACATTTCCGGGGGACACTTTACAAACGTTTTCTAAATGTTTCAACTATACGTTTTTACGTTTGAATATGTTTTCCTTAGTCCTTAGAAAGAAAAAGTTGACTGCATCCTCGCTGAATAAGCGTTATTTGTAGTTTAATTAATTATCAAGAATAAAATGAGTGATTTCTTTTCTTTACATATTAAAATGTTTTGCATTAGCCGTACACGCATGCGCGTTGGAATCATATAATACATGAGACTGTAAAAAATTTGACACTTGCATGACGAATTATTCGACGACAATTGAGTTGATCATTCATAAACATTAAATTTTGATTGCCAAGTTCATATTAAAATTATAAAACGTAAAAATGAATGTATTGTGAGTTAAAATGAATGGTTTTATACCCGTTATATACCTCTAGACGAAAAGGATGAATGATACCTTGTAACCTTTACCTATTCTCCTTCAATTTTTCTTTCCATGTGTTATTATTATTGGAAGGTTTAAGAAATGACAATTGCGTACTGCTGCTTTTATAGAGCGAATTATTTCTCGAAGCTGATCTATAGGAATTGGATCTGCTGCTAACGTCTGTACTAGGTTCTCGCGAACATCTGGCCGAGTTAGTTGGATAATTTTTGTGCGATGCGGAACAGTCGTTGGCCTTGTCAATTTTATTTTGACCGTAAGTTTTGATCGCGGGATACGTAGCTAAACTATATCTCGATGTATCTGTTTCGTGGCTGGTCTCTCGGGAAGAGTCTCGACTGTATCTGTCAAATACTGACGAAGGCCTATCTATAGATTTGTTTGTCGAATATTTGTCTGCTAAGGAACTTCTGCTACTGGACAAGGAACCTTTACTCGAATCCTCATCAGTCTGAGGTCGTAAATTTGGCTTATCTTTTTCCGAATTTTTGGCAGCTACAAACAGTAAATCAGCAACAACAATTAATTTGACCTTATCGCTTCGTGCTATTATCAAACGCTATACTCACAAAGGAATTTGTATGAAGACTTCTCGCTGACTTTATCGCCTTCCCTTTTCCCATAAGATGATGTTCCAACACCTGTGATATTTCTATCTTTCGTTGAAATTCGACCGACGGGGGAACCAAAACTAGCATAACTGCTCCTATAATTACTTAAACTGCTTCCTGTCGACGCTGTTCGTCCATAATTTATTGCACCCAAATTACTCGGTCGGTATGATCCAACGTTGCTCTGCAATCAATAATCGTTCATGTAGAGAAAAATCGAGACAAACTGATTTAATTGTGCAGGTGCAATTTTTGTAGCTGCACACTTGTTAAAACGTTCGAAATCAACGTGTGCTGTGTCAATAACGCAAAAGTTACGAAACAATATGATTAAGTAGAATTATTCAATAAATCATACACAATTAATTATACCCAATTTATCTAATGATGATCTCTTATAATAAATATCGTTCATTACGTGGATCAAATAACAAATAGTTACATAAAATTAATTACGTAAAGGTGCGATTTCGAATGCATTTGGCACTGCTTTAAATGGTGCATTGCTAAATAAATGCTGTCGATTAGCTTGTAATGGTACATTAGCTGCGTTATGCATTCATATTTTCATTTCACATATGAAAAGATCTTTTTTTTTCACTCTTATCGGGTGAAAGCATTGAAACAATTTACAAATATGAATGCTGAGAAAAAAACATCATTTCAATTTGAAAACTTTATTTCGATATTTGTTCGTATTATAGACTTTTGATAAACTGAAAGGTTTAATGCGAGGAAGTAAAATTAAGAAAAAAAACTTATTTCTCCTTGAAATGTTTTGTTTGTACGTGATGAAAAAAATGATTTATGATTAAATCTGTTCTGTTGGAATTAAATTTGTCGAATGTTTCCAAAAAATGAAGAAATAATAATGAAAAATACAGAATGGTTTGATATGTCGTACAATTAATATAAGTTTGGCAAGTTGCCGTATGCTCGAAATAGTTGGCCTGATCTGGCTGGGAGTAATAACCTTTCTGTTTCTTTGCTTGTGACAGCAAAAAACAACGTTCGTGAACAATTGACTGTGTACCGGAATTATCTCATACATTCCAAGGCAAGAAATTATGCAGAAACTTTGCGAAATTCGTTTCAATTCGCAACTGTTCAAATATAAATCAAACATCAAATTGTTCATTTGATCATCTGTTTGACCAATTATGAATAACAATTCAAGTTGTTACAGTAGTCAACTAATAAAAATAATTCAGAATTCTGTTTAATTAACTTCAATTTAATAGTCAGTTATTGTTTTCGTGTTTCACGTTCAATTTTTTTTAATTATCATTTTCAATAAAATTTTGATATTTTTTTCTCAAAAAACAACGATAATCTTACACATAACGTTTTCGTAGTTGTGTAGAGTCAGGTAAAAAAGTAAAATATCTTTTATTTGTTCATTTTTTGAACGAACAAACAAACCTGAAATATACTTTTTTATTGACTTTTCATCGTGTTTTAGCTTTTTTCAATGAGTTTTTATAATTTTGGGTTGAAAACCTGGAAAAACAGTGAAAACACAATGAAAACCATCAAAATGGAGTTTTTATGCCGAAGAATGCGGTTTTTTGATTTCTAGAAATTTCTAGAAAGCACATGTACCTTCTTATTCGTTCAAAATTGAAGTCCAGGGATATATGTATCTTGACATAAACTAATAGCTTATAATTGAGAGATGATTAAAAATAAAAAAAATTGTTGTTTATTTCTGTAACAATCAATATTTTGTCCCAACAACGTTAAATGAAAATAAGGGAAAAATGATATTGCCTGTAGAGATTTGATGGCAACAGCTGATTAATTAAACGTCAGAGTATTTTTCATGAGATGTCACGTACATGGAGAATTAATCTTGTTTCATTTGCTGTTGATCATTGGAAGTAGATAGTGTGGGAGTTATAATACGATGAAATAATAATTCTGATTGGAGACATGACAATTGAACAGCACGAGTTTCGTTTAACCTTTATTAACCCTTCACATTATATATTTACTGTAAAATCGAACAACAAAGTTGTAAGCTCAATCGATATAAAACACGCACTCGCTGGTGAAATAAAAATTGCTCGTTGAAAAGCGATAAATGTTCATTGAAATGTCCGTTTACTCGACTGCATTATGCGAATGCATTCATTTGGCAAGTAACATACAATTATTCACCTTTCTATTAAGATGGATAATCCAGTTCAATAATCAATTTCCTTTTATTTAGTCTAACAAAAATATATAAGCCCCTTTGATGTAATGCTGAGCACTTTTTTGTGAAATGTATACAAGTAAAATATAAGGATGATAAAAAAAGTGACAAATGAATAATTAAGTGACTTGGTTGAGTGATAATGAAGCGAGTATAAACGACGTCGCGAAAGAGATATGAAATCCAAAGTTTGCACGCTGAAACGGGCAGATTATTCGCTAAGCCTAGGGAAATATAAAGCGGTATCTTTTAAAATCACAACACGGCCTCCTTCGTTTATTCTCATCTCATTATCCTGATGTTTTATTACATGTAGCGAAGCGTAACTTTTGCCTTCTAAGTACGCGATGTTAGTAGACTTATATCTTCTTTACCATTCCCATCAGGAGGCATTTTACTCAACGCAAACACAAATGGGAAGACTAATGTGACTTTAAATGACATTTCAAGATGTTCATCACTCGCATCAACATTTGTGTCAGATTCGCGTAAAATAACGTTTAATTACAACTTGTTAACATAAATTATCAATATTTTCAACTGAACTTGATTAATTACGTTTTTGAAGACACGCAAAAGTTATTGCGTGTCTTTTAATTTAAAGTTACTCGAAAATTTAATTTAGAGAATTATGTTCATATTTGTAATTATTATTTTTTGGCTGTATTCGCGAATTTTTCGCTCAACACCGAAAACGAGTGCTGAACGAAAACATACGAGAAATATTAGAAATTCAAGGAAGAGCCTCTTTGATTTTGAAAAAGAACATTTTTTAATAAAATTGTAATGCATTAAATTGCGTAGGTTATGCACACACGGACTGCTTAGTCAGGAAAATAAAGTTACACAAATTGAAATTCACAAGGCCTCGTACTAGTAAACTCACACGACGTATGGGCAAAATTTACATAATGTACAGTAGTTTTAGCAATATTTAAGTGAAAATTGAATGAAATTTAACATCTACGAGAAATCGCTAATGGCTAAAAACACTACTATTTTCAAACAGTGTAATATTTACCACTGAATGGAACATATACAAAAAATTATCTCTTTGTCGAATCTAAAAAATGTACGTTCGAAAATAAATCAATTGAATCTTGAATGCAATCAGACAAGTGTTCTCAAACGGCATCATGAAAATATAACTTGAACTAATTTTACATTCGAACGTTTGTTCCTGTACTAGCCAGGATGGGAAAATATATTTATATATAGTTTTCAAACTTTTAAAAATAATTCTTGTTATAAAAGCGATGAAAATTTTTGTTCCCGACACAAAGTTTTTTTTAGGGAAATTTTAATTTTCCTATTGGATCCCTCCTATCAGTTATGTCTGATATAGAAAATAATTTATATATAATTTAATTATATATATATTTTACACATAATATATAATTTAAAAAAATGTTATTTCCAACAATTAAACTGCATTTGATTGGTATAATAAATCGGCTAATTTGGTTCATGAATTGATTGTAATTTTTATTGCACCTAGCCGGTCTTGAATTTCTAATTTGATTCTACAATCCCTTTAATCGTTTACGAATGAAAAAGTAGAAGAAAACAGCGGCGCTCACGTGCTCGTTTAAATATAGCTACAGATCTTTATGTCAGGTTCTGGGCATTCATCTCTTTCACGCCCGAGCATTATTTGATAAGTTTCCTCTGTCTTCTGCTCTGTTTTTACAAACTATTTTTTCAGTTAGCTTTTATCCCTTGCCGTTTTGAGCTTCTTATTATTTGACAGTGTTTAAAATTTTGTTGTATAAATATTATTCGTTAAAAACCGCTGGCCATCTGAGTATATAGTTTGGGTTGAAATTCTGCAATAATTACTGAATAAACAGATAAAAAACAAATGCATTTTACTTCCAAATGGTAAAACAATATCTGGGTGAAATGAAAATAAAAATATAAAACGTTTTGCGTTCGCGTAATCACGTATGCACGTTTCGAATAACAATTTGTACATTTGTAACTGAATATTGCAAATGAACAATTGGAATGCTAAAATTAAATTAATGGTTATAAACTGGAGACTATTCTCCGATTTCCAGGTCTAGTCTAGGATTGAGAGCGCAAACGCCATGCAAGTCTAAATTTGTCTAGGCTCGTTGCGCGTACATTAAAACCGTTTGTCGTCTATAGTAACTAATCGAAATGCTAATTCAAGGTAAATTTCCAAACGTGCGCATCGAGTTTGTTTTAACATTTATAATTTCATGCTCACATTCACCGCGACTTTGTTTGACAAAATTCGTTTCAATTTCAGTTTTCTTGTGCATGTAAACAAAACTTTTGTTTGCTCAACATAGGTACAACCAAACCTTTCGGAGCACCCTGTATTTACCGTTCAAATTATTTTTACCAAATTTCATCTCGAAAATAACGTTTTCCTCAACGGCGTAACAAAAAAAAATGTTTGACATTTTTGGTGTATAATTGTTTATAAATCAGCGGCACAATGGCCCATTGAGCAACGCGATCTAAACGATTGAAACATAAAATGCCTCCACGGTTTTGCTAACGCGCGTAGGTTTTACAAAATTACACCGTCGATAAGACGCAAATTACTTGAAAACGCCGGTTTAATTGTTATTTGTGTGCGAAAAGGTTGAAAATTATGCGATATCACTGGTTGCGTGTACCAAAGTCATATGAAAACGCGACGAAAACTTGTACTTGCTTATACTCGAGTGATTCAATCGGAACATGTTACGCTCGTCGACGTGGGTGTTACCCCAAGACTTTAAATCAACGATGTTTTGTAAACAGTACTCTTTCAGAGCCCTGAACACATGTGAAATTGTGCGCTGCTTTGCAACAACTTCGACGACTTTTACTTTGCGCAGGCAAAAAAAATTGAAACAACAAAATTATTCAAATATAAATGTCGTGGTAACTGTGAATTCTCTGTGTCAAAGTATCCGCGATTTCAAATTCTGTCAATTGAATCGTGACATTTCGAAAGTACAACTACAGTTTCGCTTTTGGCTGTGCAAATTGAATTCATTTTGTGTCTATTGGAAACTGAATTATTCCGCTCAATCAAATGCCCTAATAGAACAATCTGTATCATGTATATAATATACATGCATATATTATACATTTATCTGTAAAATATATGTACACTGAGAAAAATTTACTTCGTTGAGTGAATTATATTTTTTCAATTCTAATATATTCAGTTTGACTATATTCTCTAGTATGTTTTTTGATCAAATTAAAATTTTTAGTCAAACTGACGCAAAATTTCAAATCAAATAGTGATTTGATATTGAGACTAATCTCGATTTCATTAAAGTCAGTGAGCAACTAATTATATTTCTTTGCATTGGATCAAACAAATTGCAAAACTCAATTTATCCATTAATTTTGACACAAATTTGTATGCTAAAATGTTTTTAACAAAATGAATAAGAAAAATTCTATAGATTAAAAAAATTATAATTCATGTTTAATATAATTGAATTCACAAGTTGGCATCAATCAGTTTGACTAGAATTGACTAGAAAACAAACTCTTCATTTTCTAGTAAAAAGTAATATCGAATTTTTTGTCTAACCAGAATTTCATATTTGATGGGTTCACACTAAAAATTGACCGAGCTTTTTGCGAAAATAAAATTCTATCTTTTTGCGCCTTCATATCATATGATATATAACAATAACAGTATCGATTCGACACGGACAAAAATATATATCAAAATGTATATGCGAAAAATACATTTTTTATACGTGTATTACATAAAAAATGTATATCTAATTTATATAAGATCTTGCCGCTTGATATTCAAAATATAAACGGTTTATATACGAAGTATATAAGTTTAATTTTATTTACATGACATATATTTTAAAAATGATGATTGAAAATATACTTTTGTCTGTGTGAGACAATAATGAGAATAGCAAAGATAATAATATTGAATCGTCATAGTTGTTTGATTTCGAATTCGCTCTTTCATAAAGTCCAACATAAAGTTTGGACAGAAATCTTGACTTTGAAAACCGTCGATATTCTTAGGAAAATAAAATGATATTTTTGAAGAAGAGAGATGAAGTTTGGTTCGGGCAGACAAATTGAACCCAGATGGTTGAAATTGATTGAAAATCAATCGTGCGGCGGACTTACATAATTTCTAAAAGATGACATCGCACGAGAAGGAGCGTATTAGTTTGGTAAAATCCAAGATTGCTGGTTGCGATGCACTTGCACTTGTAAAATTCATCCGTTCGGGTGATAATCGGCGCGCTCACATGCGGTACGATGAAAGACGAGAAAAAAGAAAGAATAACTTTTTGAATTTGAGGGAAAAGAGAAGCCGCGAGGACCCTTCATATGAAGAGGTGGAAAAGCGCGTGAGAGCGCGGTAGTGGTGTTTCGGACGCGAAGCTCCAAAAGCCGGCGACCCCAGAGGCACGTCGTGGTCCCTCCTCTTTCTAAATTGCTTCCATATCTTCTTCCTCTTCTTCGATACTTCTTTCTCCTTCTCAATGCGTCTCTTTACACTAGCCGTTCATTCGCTCGTTCGCTAAGCCCTATTTTAAGAATAGCTTTTGATCCGCATCCTTCTCTCCAACCTGCTCTTTCCGCTCCGACCAACGTCGCCTCTCGCTCACCATCTTCATCTTTCCGCCGACTAATAACCAATTAAACTCTTCGACTTTCAATAACAATTTTTCCATCCTCAAATTCAGTACAAACAATTCAGATTCATAACAACAATTATTTTTCTTTTTTTTTTAAATAAAAAAAGAACAACAAATCAGTTCAGTTTTTTCGTCGAGTTGATGTTCAAATTATATCCAATCGATTTTGAACTAAATGGGAGCTGTATTTTGAGACACGAGTCTTAAAATAAGGCGATTTTATTGACGTATTTTAAAACCGTTACTATATACAGTTCCCTCGTAGGGCGCACGCATCTGAGGGACCTTACTTTCGAACGTTTGCAAACATTTCACCAAAATTGAATGCAAACAAAAAATTAAACAGGGTAATCATGGTTAGACAAGTTTTCAAATGCACCTATCCTATCTTTGAGTTGGCTAACCGAAGAGTAAGTAAAGCCGCGTGCACGTGAAAATGTGTTCGTCATTGTCTAGGAAATGAGGTCGACTTTGCCACAATCGCTCTCGAGGTTCACTACAGGTAGGGTCGTTGCGGTACCTTCATAAAGTCCAAAGGAGTTCACATTTTTTTGCTGTCCTGAAAAATAAATACAATTCCAAATCGAGTATCCATGGATAATTTTTCTAATCTGTATTTTTATATGTCTTTATAACAATTATTCAATCCGTTTTTCTTGTTAAGGTGATATTATAGCAAAACATTGATTGAAATTGATGAAAATGAAACATTTGTTATTTCAAATAATATTTTAATTATAAGCTATTAATTTATGCGAAGATGCACATACATATAAGACTTTAATTTTGAGAAAATAATTTCAAAGTTGACCAAAATCTGACTTTTTAATATGGGCACTTTTGTTGTATTTTCACTGTTTTTTGCAGGTTTTCAGCCAAAAATTATCAAAACTTATTGAAAAAAACTAAAACACGACGAAAAGTCGATAAAATAGTATATTTTAGGTTCCGAATGCTTGTTTCAAAAAATAGTCAACCCGAACAAATAAAAAATAAATTATCTGTACTTTTAACTTGAAACTATACAATCAAAGCGCCTTGTGTAAGAGTGAGATATAGCATGTGTACTACGCGATTCAAGAAATTACCATGTTTGCGAGAAAATATGAATATTATATTTGAATAATAATTATGAAATTTGAATCTGACCCTAATGAAAAAAGTAATAACTTACTATTAAATTGAAGTTGATTAAACATAATTCTGAATTATTTTCACATTTAGTCGCCAATTTGACTACTATAACAAACTTTAATTTTTATACAACAATTTTTATGACAGATTTTGTTGTTTCATTTTTGAGTATATATTTACAATATACACAGAAATATTTTCAATCAAAACAAAAAAAAAGTTATTTAGATTTAAGGTTTGAAAAAAAAAATGAACAACAAGAATTTAAATATAGCATTGTTATTACTTAGGGAATGAATTCAAATATTAGGAAAATTTTGAAATTAAATATAAATAATGAACTTAATAGTGCTGCCAGCTGTTCTGGGTTATATTTAGTATTTTTAGTGCGTTATTCGAACCGACGATAAAAGCTCGAACACATATATTATATCACAAGTCGGTCTTAAAGCGACCGTCGGTTATAGAAGACTTTTGCTGGTAATAATAGTAATATTATAATAGTTTTTAAAAATACAAAAGATAGTATAATTATTCGCAAAACGATAGTGTTAATGTACCGTCCAATTACTATTTCCCATTTTTCCCACAATGTATAAAAAACGATTTTTAATGCGACAATTAGAAATAAATTGCAAAACATAAATTTTTTGAGAAATGTAAGTGAAACGGTGAATTATAAAAATTTAAGAACTAGTTGTCGCGTATTTGTTCATTTTTTGTGAATAAGGCATAGTTATGATTATCACGCTAAATTGACTGAATTTGTTCGTACTGTTCCGTGATGTGCACGCGCTGAGCACACACAATTTAAGTTTATTTAGACTTGTTTAGTCTGCTGGAGTACAAAGAACAGTCTCTTTTGTGCATTTTTTTAAACAACTGCAAAAAGTTTAAGCGTGCCTCTTGAAAATTGTACGTTGGAAAAAGTACGTCATCGTCAAATAGTGTATCTTAGATTGTGCAAATAGCACGAAAAAATGCTTATCTCTGTTTAAAGCTTTGTAGATTATTATCATGCTACGCAGTATTTAACTCGTTGGTTATGATATATTACTAAATTAATGCCACATCCTTCTACAATAAAAATCACATCTTTCAAAGGTACAAAACATAAAAAATGAACATGAAAATAAGCATTTTTAGTTGATTACAGATTCTTTACAAGATGAACAAATTGTTAAAATCGTTAGTATAAAAATTGATTGTTTTAGATTCGTACAATGGACAAATTAGAGGATCCACCCTTGAGACACCTGTTTGACACTTTTTCAACAAATGAAAATTATAATGTCTATGAGAAAAATATAATCAACTTGTCTGTCGGAGCACCAGGACCTGACGTCCTTGAAAAGTGTGGTGACATGATGGTTAAAGCCGCAACTCACCGATGGGTAAGCAATTTACAAATTAATAAATTATAAAATGAGATTTAAGATGGGACTGTCGGTACACTAAAAATAACGTTTATCAAATGATAATTAATCATAATAATTCCAACCTTTTATGACCAATTCTATAATAAGTTGTTAATGTTTGTCTAACAAACCGCCCAATTCTATTTTTTTATAATTATTTTTTGCAAATTTTATTATCTGGAAAGTCAGAATTTGTTTAACATTAAATTTAACCATGTGTTTTTGACTGCCATAAACAATTAGGCAAAGTATGAACAACTTTCATAAATCCAAATTCGATATATTGAATTTCAAACTATTGTAAAAAGAATGTATATTTAGGTATATATAGCATTTTGTCCAATTTCTAAATTAAATATCTCAGCTTAGAGATAGTCAATTTTTTTCATTAAATTAAATAAACATCATTCGATTGATTTAATTATACTAACTTTATCATAATTAGGTTGAAGAAAAAAAAGAAGGGAAATTTTATCTTTACCAATATGGTATTACTGCGGGTTTATGGGAATGCAGGGAAGAGCTAGCAAAATTTTTATCAAGAAAGTATGGTGACATCGTTGCCAGAGAGGAATTGATTCTCAGTTGTGGAGCCTCCCATGGTTTACAATTATTGCTGGTCTCCATCATGGCTCCAAACGGAGTCATATTCATAGACGAAGTGACATACTTTATAGCCCTGGAAGCATTTCAACAGTTCCCTTTCATGAAGATTGTTCCAGGTTTGATTGTTCATTTAATCCGTTATTGATATCACTCCAAAATTTACGGCCTTTTCATTTTCATTGTAAAGAGATTTAAACTATTAAATAGTTGTTAAAGTAGAATAGAATAAAAATTAAATATATAAACATCAATTAAAAAGGTCATTTTTTGACAAATGATATTTTATGTACGAGTTAATTAATTCTAAAAAATGTTATTCAAAGTGTCAAATTATCTCGAAATGTCATTCATTTCTTATAGGTGATGATGATCTTATATAAATTTATTTTATAAATTTATATAGGAATCCTGATCCTATATAAATGTTAATTAGTCATATCGTTGCAGTTCCAATGAAAGATGGCATGGTTGATTTAACAAAATTCGAACAGATCATTGAAGGAGAGAAAAATGCAAACTTTACAACATCAGCCACAAAATTGTTTTGGGGTATGTTTTACACAATGCCAACATTCCACAACCCAACAGGAATGGTCCTAGATGAAAGTAAGCAACCATGAGTTTCTTGAACATTGATTCAAATGACGTAAAACTAAAAATGGTGTTAAAAAAATATCATCTTTTAGAACAAAGTAAAGAGCTGGTAAGGATCGCTCGTAAACATGAGATAGTTGTTGTTTGCGATGATGTCTACAATCTTCTATATTATGAAAATGGGTACCCTCCACACAGGCTGTATTACTATGACAATCCAACAGATTCTGATTACAAAGGCGGCAATGTTGTCTCAAACGGCAGTTTTTCGAAAATTTTATTTCCAGCAGTTCGAGTTGGATGGCTAGAATGTAAACCAAGGATATCACGAATCCTGCGCCAATCGTAATTTTAATTTTATTTCAATCTCATTTAGCTTGAATTAATTGAACAACTTCTTTGAAACTTATTTTGTTTAGGGGTATAATGAAAAGCGGCGGAGGTGTCAATCATTACGTATCAGGATTGGTTGCAAGTCTGTTGGAGATGAAACTGGAAGATGAGATACTGGACTCTCTCGTTCGAAAATTCAAAGTAACCAATCAAGATTTTAATTTCATTTGCCAATAACATCGTTTTGATTAATCATTGATCCCTTGTTTCAGGACCGGCTAGAGGTGATTTGTAAAATACTGGACAAGAGTCTTCCAAAATCGTGTTCTTATATGAAGCCAAAAGGTGGATACTTTATATGGATCAAACTAGCTAATGGTGAGACTGAAAAAAATGAATTGTCTTTATTTTTGGACGAGTTCCAATTTGAAACATTTTCTATTTCAGGAATAGACGGTGGCTTGTTCAATGAATGGTGTCAAAAAAACTGTAAAGTCAATGCCATCCCTGGGCATCGTTTCTCCCAAACGGGAGATGCCAAAAACTTTTTGAGAATCAGTTTTTCCTTTCATCCGGCAGATGTCCTAAGAGAAGCTACGCAAAATTTATGTGACGGATTAGCTTATTACATAAAAGATCAACTTGGTGAACAGTAATTTTCAATTTTATAAAATATAAAGAATGTAAAATATTTCTACTTTTTATGAAATGTGAAAAATGTATATTTAAAAATTACTAAGTGTTCTTTTTGATTGACATTCAAAGTTAATAAAAAGAAACAATTTATTGTTACTCAACATGAGTCAAGATTACATTTCAATATACAACATGACTTATTGGATTAACAAAAAATTCACCTATTCGCCCAAAACTTCTTTCTGTTTCATCTCAACTATTTTTTCAGCTTCTGTGCAATATTTCTGAAACATTGCCTTCACCATCTCCTGCACTCTGTGAGCTAAATCCTTTTCAACCTTATCCTTATCTTTCACAGTTTTGAGTTGCTTATTCTGAAAGTTTTTCATATTGTCCTTGTGCTTTGTCAATAAAGCTTTTGCATTCTTCGCCAACTGCTCCCTGTGCTCTTTCGTCACTCTGAAAAATTATTAAAATGTTCAAATCAAAATCTGACAAGTATTATAATAAAATAAAAACAATATTCAATGACTGCTCAGCTTACTTGGGTGTGGCAACATAAATAGTTGTTCCTTCTATTTGTGGATTAAGATTCATCCCGCTGTTGGTGAGGGCATCTACAATAATTTTCGTTGCCTGTGGAAAAGTTGCACAGTTAATGACAACCAACTTCGGCTTGCGAGAAATTTGAGCTAGTTCCTGGACAGTATATGTTTTGTCATCCATCTTGACTTTGAGTTCTTCAATTGACCCAACTGACGAACGAATGTTTATATTGCTGATCAAATCATTTTTCAGCGACTCGAGAGCGTGATCCAGGTCCTTTTTGTACCTCTCGAAATTAATAACTTCTGCCATTTCATTCTCGTCGATATTAATAACTGCACCTGTTTTTTTCTTTTTGTCCTTGCCTTTGTCTCTGCTTTTCGCATAATTGCACTGACCCAAGGAAAAACATCGCACATCCCATTTTGGTTGTTTAACAATTGTTTTCTGCTCATTGCTTATGGAAAAATTAACCAAACTCGATGATGGTGTTTTATTGTTTTGTGACCGCAAACATGTTACTACTGTTCTTGATGTTGACAATAAACAACAGCGTCGCGTGCTACCTATACAGTTGACAAAATTATTGATAAGTATTAAATTTCTCATGACTTCACTTTTCTTTTTTTGTACCAAAAACCGGCGTTTGTTATTGTTTGAAAGATTTCGAGGTTATGATCACATGGTACTGTTGAAACATTTTTACCATCTACTGGTCATTCTTAATTCTGTAGAAACAACTTTTTTTTCAAAACCAAATAAATTACTGCAATGTTGTTGTTATTTGTTCAAAGTAATTTTAATGTAACACATACAATCAATAATTTTCTCAGTTTCTGAATAATTAAAAAATCATTTGTCTCATTCGCACAAATTGTGTATTTATTAACAAAGTATCTGTTGTCTCTCTTATTTCGCATGTAAACAAACAAAGATAGACAGACGGTTACTTTTCTTACATTTTGTGAACGTTTTCTTAAGAGTATATGTTTTGTAAACATTAGCAAAATCCGGACTGTCCGGTATTTCTTGAAATTTTGTTTTCTTGATATTTCTATTTAATTTAGTTCCATTAGTGTTTGGGATACCTTGAACAGCAATAGCAACCGTTAGTTTCTCATCATTCGAAAGTATTCATTATATTGATCAATTCTATCGTTTTACATGCTAGAGGTTAAATACGATTTTTCAATGAATATTTAACAATAAATAGTGTAAGTATTCATAATTGTCTAATTTTTTCTAAAAAGAAAAATTGTTTAATTAATAGAATATCGCAGTCATTCTTTGTTCAATAATCATAATAATTTAAACTCTCAAAGATAATTTGCATTGTTATTATTGAATTAATTGTTGTTATCAATCAAAACATTTTCAACAACAACAATGTATTGTTTTTACAAAAAGTGCAATTAATTGCTTATCAATTACTGAAAAAAAGTATTTTTATTTATAAATGTGTATAAATGTGTTTAATTTTTCAGGTCTATAGGAAGCTGATTGATAATTAGATTTAGTACGAAATAATTGATTGTCTGAACAAATTCAAGATGGCAAACAATCAAGCAACCAAAACTCCTGTTTCATATTTACAAGAAATGATGGTACGTAAAGGAATGGCGCCGGAATACGAGCTGATACACGATGGAGGAGGCACTCACGAGAACACGTTCACATACCGGGTAAGCTGTGAGGGGGAATCTGCCATCGGTACGGGTCGATGCAAGAAAGATGCAAAGCATGTAGCGGCAAAAAATATGTTGGACCTGATTGCTACGAAGCAAAACTTGCCACAACTTCCATCGACCAAGGAAGAACCGCCTGTCGTGCAAATTCCAGAATCAAATGTTACCGATTCTTCGTTTAACAATGCTGTCGGCGAATTGCAGGTTTGTTGTTATTAATATAATCGATTTGTTAATAATAATAGCCATTGTAAAAGATAAAAATAGTAAAACTTCATTTGGTCAAGAAATTTTGTGAAATAATAATATCTAAAATGACGTTACAAAGAAATGAATTCAAATGAAAATGATGATAATGGAAATGTTTTTATTTTAGGTCATTTGCGCTAATAACGGACTTGATGTGCCCAAGTATGTTTTGATTACCGAAGAAGGCCCACCGCATGCGAAAACGTTTACCTACCAATGTGTTGTTTCCATATCTTTTAAAGAGGAAGGTCGTGGAAAAACAAAACAACAGGCAAGACACGAAGCAGCTCGTAAAATGGTCAATCGATTGAAGGAATATGTAGCTGAGAACGCGACGTTTCTAGTCAATAACAATTCTGATAACGATTTACTTGATGCTGACGCTAAAGCAAAGTTTGCTGAGCTAACGAAGCTAAATGTTAGGAAAAACAATTTAGGCGTGAAATTGGCCGAGTATCACATCAGGTTGAAAAATATGTTTACTGAAGATCAACGCAAAGACGTACTTCTGAAAGTGGCTAAATTGTTGAAAGATCATGCTCAACCTGACGATTATCAAAAAGCCGTCAATGACATAATTAAAGGTATCGATGAAGCACTGGCCATAGCAAATACCACTGCTCTTTGTTTATCCTTGACAGCAGAGGATACCTCCAAAATTATATCAGCTGCTCAAATAAACTGCGGACCTGATATTGTAGAAATTGCAATAGACGATTCCAAAGAGAAAGCTGATTACTGCGCGTGTTTAAAATTATTAAACAGTCTTAACATTTTTCTTAGTTGAACTGATGTGATTGAAGCTCAATAATCTTAAGCAAGTATCTTCACATTCATATTTTCTAAAAGCTTTATTTTTATAATATTGTACCTGCAGTAAGATATTTCATATACGCATAGTTAACCATACATGTTAACATTAAAGAAACAAAATTTCTTACAACAAATTATATCAAAAGTAAACATTTTTTTTGTTTTTGAATATGAAATATTTGATGATAACATTTCAAATTGATGAATATTACTTAATATCGCATAGGAGTGCAACGCCTCTTAATGTCCAATGTCTTGGATTATAATTCGTTTCAAAATCAATTGATCCGACATATTTTTGATCTGTTCTTTGCGGTTTCTTATAAATCGGGCACTCATAAAGTTTTGGATCCTTTCCAGCAGTTGTGTTAATTGCGTAAATATAAATTATTGGCATTTGTTCGTAAAGTACTTTTGGTTTACTCTCGACAAGTTTTCCACTTTTACGATCCAAAGAGGCCCCTTCTAAGAATAGCCCGTGCACATAAACGCCTTCTTGTACTTGTTCTTTGATGTCATCTTTATTATAACGAGTAATTAAATTTTGTAATACCACCGAATCTAAAGCCCAACCTTTGTGAGCACGTGTTACTTCCTAAATAAAATGTAACTTTATATAAATACTTTTATCTTTATTGTTATTCCTCAACTTGAAAATAAGTACAATCACCTGTCTCATAGCAGTGAGAAAACCTTGTGGATTAAAAAAGCCTGTCATCCAGAATGAAGTTGGACGACCGGTGTTACACCAAACGCGAAATTGGTGGTCTCGTTCAAGCAATTCAGTGTACCAGAAACCTAACGTTGCAGATTCCCAAGATATTTTTAACCATTTTTCTGGTAACCTGGCATCGTACATCGCATCCAAAGACTGTCTCAACCCTTGGCTCATTACTATGATTCCATCAATTGCAAGTTTCAAGTTGGTAAGTGTGTTGTGCACCTCTTTGATAACTCGACTAATTCTGCAACAGTCAGATTTGTCAGAATGATTCAATTATTTCATCTTGAAATTGTAAACTGTTAACTGACCGATCAATTTCTTGTCGCAGGAAGATGTTCATTGGCAACAGAGGGCCCATTCGCTGCAGAGCTTCCTTAACTTCAAACACGTTATATTGTTTCGGCAACTTGGACAGCATGTCATCAGCTAACTTGTACACGACATTTTCTCTGGTTTCTCCTCCTTGCACCACGCCTTCTTTTGGTTGTACATTCAGAATTGTATCCAAAATTTCCTTTGCTGAATTGATTTGATACGTAATATCAGCATTGGTATGTAATCCAAAAACTTCTGGCGTATCATTTGCGGGTAAATTATTGATATAATCGATATAGCCTTGCAAGTTTTTCGTCTGAGGTACTTTGTAACCACGGTAGAATTCAAATCCTGGACGCAATAGAACGTCACAGAACCACACGTGCGTGAAAGTAGTTAATAGACGTTTGTCAAAATCATCTGTTACTCTTCCACCGTATTGAACCTACAAAATTATTATTCATTATTAATTGTTTTATAATGATGATTTAGTTTAAATTTGTTTCATCGTAAATTTTATTGACTTATCTAATTAATTATATTTTAATATATTATTTGTCTGGATGTTTACTTCTCCGAGCATGTAACAAATTGTTGGCCAAGAAACTCCTTTTTTGGGATCCATATCATCCAGATGATTTTGTATAAATTGTACTGAAGCTGCGAAATCAGCCTGGTTGAATTCGTAAGGAATATTCCATCCGAGGGGTCCAAACTTTCTGCGCTCTTGCACAACCGTGTGCAAAAACGCGACAGCGTACAAGAGAGGTGGCCACTGAGACTGCGAACTGTAATCCAAGGTATCTTGTGTGATTCCTTGATAGGTTCTTTTTAAACTTGCTCTAATTCCTTGAGGTGGTTCATTCGTAAACTTAATTGCCATCTAGAAAAAAAAATTTTTTTTTTCATATTTTCAACAGACTAATTTTTTCAAAACAATATTTTGGATTTACCTGAAGTAAACCAATTGGAAATTGAGCATGGACTTCAGTCGTCATCCACAATCGAAAAGATTCATGTATTAGATCTGTTCTATCAAGTCATCTGTAACTTCAGAGCAGAATGATAGAGATAGATGTANATTTTGCAAAAGCACCCAGCCACCAGTGATCATTGCTTCGCTAATCAACTTTCTGGCATGAAATTCCTGACCTTGTCCCATAGACACTGCCTTGAGAGCTAAAATTTTTAAATAAAATTAAGTAAAATCTTCATGTAACTATATGATTATTAACTTTTTTGTCGTTTTATTATAATTATTATTATCCGATAACAATTACGTTCAATATTATTATTAAATATTAAAATTTATATATATAATATGGTATTTTACATATATTATTAAGAGGATGTCAAAGTCAATAATTGTGAAGTTTGAATTTTGAATTTGGCGGGAGAAGTCAAATTTGATAATTGTATGGGTTAATAATGAAAGTACATGTATAGAATTTGATATCAGACGAATGTTTAGCCGTCGTAGAATAATTTGAGATATAAAATAGAATTAATGATTGTAAAACGCGATCACAATTAGTGAGCGCGTTTTTTCGACAATTGTAACAAACGAAAATCATACATGGAAAACGCGTTCACTAATTACGATCGTATTTTACAATTGATATTTACGTTTTTAAATATTCTTCAACAATGAAAGAATAGTCTGAATATTATTCAACATATATATGTTTATATTTGAAACAAAAATGTAGCATTGTCGATAATGTAGTTTGCAGAATGACATTACCGATGAAGAAATAGAGCTCCGAAATAGAACTTTAACGGGTCCATGTCGAAATACATAAACTTTATTCTACATACCCAGGTAAAAATAGCGCTAGTCGGAATCGATTCGGGTGCGAGTTGTAG
>JAAMPD010001218.1:55478-67843 GCA_025266255.1 Trissolcus basalis | reverse complement strand
TATTAATTATTAAACTTATCACTAAAATTACTATAACTTATTGTAATCGAGATACATGGTGTAGCTTTTGACAAATTTAATATAATTTTCTAATCTATTTTTACTACATGATGTTGTAAATTTTACTGTAATTATAATAAAAAATCTAATAAGTTTAAAGGATAATTTACGAGATGTGTAAGATATGTCTGGGTTACAATATGTTATAGTAATTTTTATAACATGTTTTTTCTCCGTGTATATATTTTAATTTATATTTATCTAAGTACTTACGAAAAAGCTTTGTCACTGATACTCATGAGTTGATTGTTCATTAAACCAAGTGCTTCAACATCAACTAAACTAGCAAGGGCATCGTTATCCAAAACTTGTATACCAGAATTCACAATATCCAATTGTGCGACATAACTGACAGAAACATCTGCAATAATTATCACTCACTTATCGAATCCCTCCGATTTATGGATTAAATGAAAATGAAATTTGTATAAGAAATTACCTGGGAATTTCGCAAAAGCGACTCCCATGCAGTTGATATCCATTTTCATAAAATCCGAGTCGTCCTGCAGCCAGCAGAGACACATCGTATTGAAATCGCACGGCGTGTTGTCGCATTTTAATGTGCGAATCAAAAACAATATCAAAATGTTTGTCGGATTCAAAATCGACGTGCGCATCTGAAACGATTCGTTCCGTCCAATTAAAATTGTTGTTTTAATATCTTTGTCAATGATGATTTCACATTCTATTTGTTTATTATTGTAGGTATTAAATGGGGTGGAGGTGAACGAACCTTTATCGTGCTCGGAGCACTGTTCTTGTGAGAAATCACTGAATCAAAATGTGCAGGACGAGAAATTTGGAAAAAAGTCGCACTTGCGGCGAGTTTTCATCTTGATTTGTATACAAGCAGGGCGCACAGAGCAAGCATTGCACGACGTCGGAGAAAATTAATGTCCGACTACGAGGGGCGCATGGACCTGTCTTCTCCGGTAGGTGCGAAAGCGCACGCGTGATACAGTTTTATGGATTGCACTTGCGCGACTCGATGCAGTGTCGATGTCCTTTGCTTCGAAATTATTCAGGTGAATGAATTTGTGCACCGCTCAACACGAAATTTAAATATTCTATTCATTTTTTTAGTGCAACTAAATGAGGATGGGCTCGAATATACAATTTATGGTTGTTTTGTAACAATTTTGTTGAATTAATTTGTGTTCATTAACCGAACAATAGAAACAATTAGAAAAAATATTTTGATGAAAAAAATTCAACAATGTTTGTAGCTGAGATACGAAATTAAGAAATAATCGAGAAGAATTTTTGAAAGGAGTTACAAAAACACCGGTGTGGAATTGATAAAGGTTTGACAGGGGCGACATTGAAGTCGACGCCAATCATTTTTAAAGTCACGCTTTTTTGTCACGGAAGACTTTCAAAAATTTTAATTTACTGGCTCATTATTTTCGGTGAACGATATCCTGATAAAAAAAATGTCTTATCGATAAAAAAATGAAGGCTTCCGCGTGAAAGTTTTGAAGCATTTTATGAACTCTTTTATGGTACCATAAAAGACAGATTTTTTCTTCGTTTAAAAAGAATGATTGCGATTGTTTACATACAAAAAAATTTAATTAAAAGCAAATATACAGTTTTAATTAAAATGATGAAATGATCTCTGTTTCAACTTTTCTCGATACGATATAGGAAGCAAAATATTTCGAATCTTATATATTTTTTCATGATTTAATATTCCATTGAAAAATCGATGATAAAATCTTTGAAAAATTTGCCCGAGGGTCACTAGTGGTTGGATACAAATTTTCCATCGAAGGTCGCCTGATTTACGAATTCGTACGATTGTTGCTTGGAAGTGAACAGAAACTATCTATTAACAGTTTTTTCATGTCGATATCGTGCAAATTAAGTCACCTTGGATGATCTAAAATGATCCGTCCAGAAACGGTTTCTCACGAAATCTTCAAGAAATAATGAGTTCTCCATTTGAAATCAATATTATTTCGATTGTTTCGATATTTTCAATACTCAAAAACATTCAGTCCCAATGATCATAAAGTTTTTATAATTATAATATTCTTTTAAGACTTTTTACGCTGAACGAAACTGGTGCAATTATTTATCTCGAAAGTTGTGTGCACCTTTTTATCATATTTTCATTGAACAAATTCAAATTACTCAATTTGTACTTAAATTAAACATTATCTTATCAAAGTTCCTTTCGATTGAACAAACCATCGTTCACTAAATGCACTTGCAGGATGCACTTATACAAATTTCTCTTATCAATGTAACACAAATTTGGCCTCATCAATCATAAGTTATTTTTCCTTTCAAATTATTCAAATTGAATAATTGCAGTAATTATAAGAAAAAAAAAGGTACAATATATGATTGCATAAATGCACGTTTGCTGTAAAGAAACGGATTCCCGAACGTATCGGTCTTGTTCACAGCTGTTGCGCATTACAAAATCGATAGAAATCGTTGTGATTTGAGTCACAGCATTATCGATACATCTAGAGTCAGAATTGTTGGGTTTATATTTTTCCATCCCTGACCCAGTTCGGCGATCTCGTATTATCAATAATTCGCCTGGATCGATGTATCGCAGCTCGAAAACGCGGATCCGTTTTGCAAAAAATCAATTACGATATCATAAAATGTAACGAAAAGAAAGGCGGCTCCTTTCCGTGAGTCAAAGTCCATCGATCAAATTTTTACGCTCGCGAAAGTGTAACCGCTCTCGGGTGATAATAATCATTCATAATTTGTTGGCCAGTTTGTGACGAAAAGTGGTGATTAAAAAGCGACCGAAAAGTTGTTCGCGTCAAGCCGACACGTTGACAATGTAAATACAATAATAAGGGGACATCCACGACATTTCAAATTACCCTCAAGTAATGAATATCACTGTGATTATCACTCATTACTGCCCGACTATTATTAAAGTCCCTTTAAATAATTACGTCACTCGGCTTAAATAAGAGAGTAATTGCAATCCACCGCGGGATTGATCGGTCTTTTATCGGCATGATTGTCAGCATGTCAAAAGCGATTGTCTGATGACTAGATGATTCTTTAGAAATTTATTTCATTTTTCCTCACACTCTTTTCTTTATAGAAAAATTGCTAGAATTACTGACTGAATTTAAATTTTGCAACAGTTATTTTTGTAAATAAAAAATTTAAAAAAATTATTAAACAAAACAATCTATTCAATTAAGTACTTTAAAAGTCATTTCCAATACAGTCAACTAACTGACATTACGAAAAAAACTAAACTTCTTTAATCAAGACTTTCAATCAATAATACTATTTTTGGAACAACTAATTGTTTTTGGACTGAACAAATTGAATTTTGTGTACTGTTTTATCTTCATCAAGTGGTTATTGGTTTTTTTTTGTTTAATTATGACAAACGTAAAATTGGATGAAAATAATTATTTCGTGTAAACAATGTATGATGAGAAAAAGTCACGATCGCACGTACATCGCTGTCAGTTTGATAAACCAGTAAAGTTTGTCCGATAAAAACGAATTTTGAGTCAAAACCAAGTTCTGCCAAAGACAGAGAAGCTGTCAAAAAGTGAAAGGTTTGGCATCCCCACGCAACAAGAAGTCTTGTCGTTTCGTGCGTACGACACGCGCGGCAAATGCCCGCCGTGTGTATTTTATTAGTTCATTCAGTATTTCTTCGACGGTGGCGCGTGACCGAACCCTGACAGACTTGAATCGCGCCAAACTTGAGTTTAGATGGTTCACTCGCGAGGAATAGTTTTCGCACATTTTTACATCGAGTTTTGAACTAACTGTTGGTTTGTCTTCGAGGGGGTGAAGATGGCTTTGTGATGGAATTTGGGATGGAGTTTTAAGAATTCGTCGGGATGGTCAAATCCAACCGAAACTCGATTGATGGGGGTGGCCGTGCCGAAAGGCGTCGCAACTCGGTTTTCAAAGAGATTTCCGAGTGGTTGCAACGAGGCACGCAGGAGAAACTTGGGAAAGAAAATTTTAGACAAATTTTTCAAGATGAGGTACTTAAAAAAATAGTATTTTTGTCTTTTTGAAATACAGGGACCAAAAACAAAAATCGTTTGTTGAATATTTTCAATTTTATGGTTTGAATGTGTAATAATATGTAATAACGTTTAATAACGGGTAATCTGAATTTTCCACTCAACAAGTACGAAAAATCATGAAAAAATTAAACCTGAGAATATATAATTAGGATTTGTTTTTTTTCGGTTGAATTCTTTCTTTTGTGTCTTTAAAATTACCGTACATTTTCAATCGCAATGTCACGATTGAAAACATTCCGCCCTTTTTAAAAAAAGGTAAAACTAATTTGAAATCGTCCTTGTAGAGAAATAACCAGTATAACGTCGTCTACTCTGGAAATTCCCGCAAACTTATGATGTTAAAATTTAAATCTTATGTCACAACTTCGGAGAAGATCAAGTATTTCCATATTCTTTTATATAAGGGCTATTTTTTGAGCAATTCTAATCTTTAAAAAGATATACGATATACGTCTTAGATTTATTTTTTGCAATTGAAATTTGTCACTAAACTTTCTAAACAAATCCAATATAAATTTCATCAAATTGTAATTCTGAAAATTCAATTGCCAGATGTTGTTTCGATATTTACATCGCATTTATTATTGGTCTTCCGAAAATTAATTTTTTAATTAATAGTTAGAAAGGTGATCAAGATTTATTGACAGATTATTGATTTAAATCTATCGATAACTTCGCTAGTTAATTCTAGGTGTAGAAAATCGAGGTTCAATCAAGGCGGATGATAGCCCGAGGCCCGAACCTTGACAAATCGGCATCTCAAGTTTAGGTGGGGAAAACCTCAATCAACGATCTTCTATTTGTTCTAACTCTGATACAAATTTTTAATACAATTTTATCACTCGCCATTCACGACCACATTTTTTATCCAACATCTGTAACAAAAATCCCAAATTATAATTTTAACAAGTCTGACAGAAATTATCTTCGTTGAACGTGCACCAAAAAACTTTCAAGAGTTCTTTCAAAAGTTTTTTTGTCCGCCTATTTTGGTTCCCTTTTTGAGGCATAACCGAATTTCAAAATGATCTTTTGGAATGTAAATCAAACAGGTCGAAGGTCAAGGTAACATGTCTCCGCGTATTTAGACGCAAAAAATACCGATCGCAATCGTTGTCGAATTTCAATTTCCAAACTGAAAAATCGATAATCTGACAACTTATTCGTCCATCGTTCAAAAATTGTCTGGACTTTTAACGATGCAGCAAACCTTGCGGACCAATTTCGCTCCGAATTCGCATGATTTCCGTTCCATTCGCGTTAAATTTAGTGCCGGTCAGAAAACGATTGAATGGGAATGACCTTTTGCTCGTTAAGTAAACACAGGATTTAAGAAATTGCCAGTGCATATAAGTTACGTGCTTTTATTACTTTATTGCGGACAAAAAAGTGAAACAAGTCAACAGGATTATATTCTTATATACTACATCAGTTGACTTTAATTTCGACGATTACCAACACGCCGGTTGATTAAAAAGTAAAGTTTATGGCGAACCGTTTCGCAAATGGTTTCATTATTCAATTACTTTCATAAGCAATTTCATTTGAATAAAATAAAAAATTGACATTACTACAGGCAATTTTTCCAATTGTCACTTTTCTCTTTGAGACTCTTTATTCATTTCAATCATGTTAAACTCTTTCTCTTACGACATTTTTCAGAATCTTAATTTTAGACAGAATATGGAATACTGTAACAAAAATTTTCTTTTGAAATTGTCATTCATTACATTCAAACTTATATTTATCGCGTAATAAATTTTGTGCATGATTTTTTAGTAACGAATTTCAATATGTCTATTTATTTTTCGATACAACGCGATTATTTTACGTCAAATTTTGTATGCAAGGACCACTCCGGGCGACTGTTAACACTACGTAACGAGATGCTTGCGGTAAAAATTTGACATTACGCGGGATAAAAGAAAAATTGCTTCGAAGGGCGTGGGTTCGTGGGAGGAGACAGCTTGTCCGCCCATGGCACTGACCTATTTTCAAAAAACTCGACAGCAACAATTATACAATAAATTTAACACGATACCCAAATTAATGTTTACTTTTTGACAATCCAAAGTTGTCTTATTTCACAAAAAAAATAAGCTCGTGTTCAGATTTCAACGTTTTGTAATCCACACTTTATACATTTGAATTCACTCATTAAAATCCAATCATTGAAATTTATGAAATTTTATTCATAAAAGTATATATAATTTATAAAATTTTAATGAAATACAAAAGAAATTGAAATATATATAAATTACGAATTATTCATTTTGTCGTATGTTATTTGAATTTTATAAAATCTTTTTTTTCTTCAAATTTAATCAAAGGTTGTAAACAATTGTTGAAATTATTTTCAGCGTGAACTCAAATATATTAAAAAGTGTTGAAAAAGGTAATGTAAGTTGATGCAAACATTTTCATCTCAAGTAGACATCCATCGAGGATTGTATAAAGGAAGTCAAAGCAAATGATTAATTATTGCCACCGATTAATAAAAGTTTCATTGCAATTCGATTATCGCGAAACTAAAGTGAGATTTTGTATGTGCAGATAAGCGATTTACGTTCAACCAAGTAATGTGCCTGCTGTAAAATCTCACGTACATTATATGATATTATAATTATACACTTTGCATCAGATAATGAATTTCCTTATTTTGATAAACTCCGGCACATTTTGTTATTACTGTAATAAATCTTCACCAAGGTATAAACTTTATTTTGCCAGACCTGAATGAACATATAGAAAAGCTAAATTTGCAATTTTGCGTTTACAATCGGGACTTTCCTATTCAGCGTCAGAAGTGATTTAAAAAAGTGAATAAAAAGGTAATTAAAAAGAGTATTCGAGATTAAACTTTCCCAGTTTCATCAAAACGAACTGTAGGAGCCACGAAAAACCATAAAAATGAAAAACGAAAGTCGTGATTTGGGCGGTTTACGAGAACGATTGATCCTCTAAGGATAACGAGCAAAATTTCCTTCTCCTTAATTCAGTTGCGATCTTATTCAAACTGCGATTAAATTTCATGTAGGAAGGCATAAAAAATAATCATTTTCAGGCGTTTCTCAAGAAACTGTTCCACCTCTTCGACCAGGACAACGACGAGCTGCTCGGACAAGACGATTGGATCAAGTTCCTAAAGAACCGACTGCCGTGAGTGCTAATACAAATTTTACATCCCTTCTGAATAGTTGAACCAAGTTAATAGCTTCATTAGGTTAAGAAAATTGACGAAACAAGAGGTATAATTTGAGGCCAAAAATTGAGATCGGTTTCGCACCTCAGGATTGTTTCGCTTTCTCTTGCATTTGCCACTGGCAATTTCGGCAATTTAAAAAAGTGGTTACTAAAATAGCGGGGTGTGGTTATAAAATTGGTACGTTTTCTGAAATGATAAAAGGGGGTAATTGCAGCCACGAGAGGTACAGTGAGTTCATCGGTCAGATCGAAAGCGTGGCTTATGTACTTTGCGGGGACGAATCCATCAATCTTACGACCTTCAGACAAATCTTCCAAGCAAATACGGTAAAAATCCTTTTGTTTGAATGAATCACAAATTTATAAGTAATTTCGATTTCATCAATTTTATTTCATTATTTCATTTCATTTATTGACTCAAAAAATAAACAAGAAAACTCTAATTATAAAAGAATTTAATGAAGAACTTGTAATGTATTTATCTGAAATTATTGTTTCTTAAAGGTTACAGAAAAATTGTTTCGTGTGATAGATCAAGACAATATTGACAGCGTGACAACGGATCAAATTTTGGGATTCATTATCAGTATTAGTTGTCCAAGGTAATTTTGTTAAAAATTAATTAAAAAAAAAATTTTTAAATAAAATAACAACTTGAAAACAGAAGTCTTACACGTCTAATCTTTTAACAATAATAAATTCATCTGTCTGATGAATCAGATCTGGTTCTGAGCTTGACGAGCATCACCTACGATGGCTGGAAAGGATTTTCAAGGAAACAGTTGGAAACGAAAGAGAAATTCACCGAGAGGAGTTCAAAAATATCGTCATGTCAAAAAATGTATGTTCCTTTTGAAAAATGTTTCAAATTATTCTGTTAATTAAATACATCTTCGTTTACATAATTTGGTAAATTTTCTATTTCAGCCCTTCTTTACCGAAAGAGTATTTCAAATTTTCGACAAAGACAATTCGGGTACAATATCGCTGCAAGAATTTTTAGACGCGATGCACCAGTTTGCAGGCAAAACTCCAGACGACAAAATCAAGTTCCTTTTCAAAGTTTACGACATAGATGGTAAAATAAAAAAAAGAGTCACACTTCACAAAACATTTTCAATTTTATCAAAAAAGACGTATATTTGGATTAACATTTTTCTAAATTTCTAAATTTTTTATTCGGTTAAAAATTGTCTAAATTCCAAATTAAAAGAAATGTTTAATAATTATAATAAACAAACTTTTTTCATTAATAATTAACGTTCTTTTTACAAAGGCGATGGTTTAATTCAGCACAAAGAACTAGAGCACGTGATGCGAGCATGTATGATCGAAAACGGTATGAAATTCAGTGAAGAGCAAATCGAAGATCTTACACTGGCTCTATTTGAGGATGCCGACCAGGGAAACAGGGGAACAATCACATTCGAGGCTTTGAAAAGGCAGCTCGAAAAACACGAGGGACTTCTGGAAAATTTATCTATCAGGTAAATATTCAACCCCACTTCCAACTTTTTTAATTGTTTGAAAACTAATATTCATAAATTGTCTTTCTCGAATTCAGTATAGATCGGTGGATGGTCCCCCCAAAACCGGAACCGAAAGAAAAATCACTGCTGAAAAAAGTTTTATCCTTCCGCCCGTACCAGTTGACGAAACCGTACATAAAAAACAATTATGTGTACCTGACTTTTCTATCTTTGTTTATCTTTATCAACTTTGCACTTTTTGTGTCAAGGGCCTATCAATATAGACACCATAATGGATATGTCATCTTAGCCAGAGCTTGTGGTAAATCAAAGAAAAAAACTATCTTACAAGTTTAAAAAATTGTAAAAAAAATAAACCTTTAAAAATTATATTTTAATTCTAATCTGATCATGATGTGAAATAATAAATTTAAATTAAATTTATTATTTCAAAATTATTGTTAAATAAATCATCGGAGTAAAAAAACATAAAAAATAAAGTGAAAAATTATTCGACAGTCAAGATCAACGATTAACGAAACTGTTTATTTTGAAATCCATCCAGGGCAGTGTCTGAATTTCGATTGTACGTTTATCCTCATACTGATGTTGCGACAATGCATCACCTTTCTGAGGACCCATGGCTTCAACTCGATCCTGCCACTCGATCACCACATTTATCTGCACAAGCTGACAGGCGTTCTGATTGGCATTTTCAGCGCCGTGCACACTTTAATGCACCTCCTCAATTTCGGTGGGTTCGCAACCCGATCTGGGCACATTTTTTTTTTCTGTACAAGATTAGACGTCCGGTGATGTTTTGGCTTTCTTAAGATGAAAAAACCTGTTCTTAATCTCGGCCAACTATTTTTCGCAGGCATGATCGTGATCAATGACGAACACCTGAACAGCGCGAATTACACAATGTCTGAGTGGCTGCTCACCAGCCGACCCAAGCTCTTCGGTCTGGTGGCTGGCACTGCCAATCCCACAGGGGTCATTCTCGTGGTCATTCTCACGGTCATGATCGTCTGTTCCATGCCTTTCGTCAGACGTGGAGGATGCTTTGAAGTAAAACGTCTTATATCAATCAATATTTAAAAACAAACATTTTTTCAACACAATATGAATATTTCACAATATTCAATCAAAAAATATCGAATGCACAATCTTAACATTTTCAAAGAGAGACATAGAATTTGTTTTTCTTTTTCTAAATCATTCTTTTGCAACCATACATAGACAATATATTGCCAATATATTGACAATACATTGATAATATATTGACCATATATTTTTTTATTTTCATATACGGACTGTATATTGGTAATAATATATTAGCATTTTTCCAAAAAAATCAATATATTGTTCATAGATTGGCAATATATTGTCTATGTATGGTCAATATATTGTTCATATATTGTCAATACATTGACAATATATGGTCAATATATGATTTTTCAAATAATATATGATCCTTTTCACTAGGGAATTATTGTTTACATTATTAATTTTTTAAATTATGAATTTAACTTTTTGTTTTTAATTGTAACGAATTTGCTGGCTATTAGATCTTTTACTGGTCCCATCTACTCTACATCCCCTTTTGGATCCTCATGATCTTCCACGGTCCAAATTTCTGGAAATGGCACGTGATTCCTGGAACGATCTACGTGATCGAGCGGATCCAGCGGTTCATCTGGCTGAGATCACAGCGGGGAAAAACCTACATCAGCTCTGGTTTGCTACTGCCGTCAAAAGTGACTCACTTGGTGATCAAAAGACCGCCTCACTTTGACTTTCGCCCGGGGGACTATGTGTTCGTTAATATACCAGTGATCGCCCGTTACGAATGGCATCCTTTTACCATCAGCAGCGCCCCGGAGGAGGAAAGTGAGTCGTAATGAAAATTAATTATGCCGCATGAAAGAGAAAGACGTCAGTTTGGGCACTGTTTAATTATTCTTGATTGGACTCAAATTGGTCGTTAATTGTGTCGCAGATTACATGTGGTTGCACATTCGAGGAGTCGGCGAGTGGACCAACACGCTTTATTCGTACTTTGAAAAGGAACAGTTGAAGCTCCACCGGGGAGACGTCCTGCCCGTGGAAAGTTACATCAAAGGCAAACCGATTTTGTGAGTGATATTCAAATGACATTCTTTAACCCTCTTTTGGTACTTGATTCATAATTTATGTTGTGATTATAATTGAATTATGAATAATGTTCTTCATCTCTTTTTCCAATCAATTAGTTCTTCGTGATCATTTTTAGTATTATAATTATCAACACATAAAAATGTATTATATAAATTATAATTATAAATTTATCATTCATATTTCAAGTAATTATATAAAAAAATATATTTCATATGATAGTTATTAATTTCATAGTGATTATCAAGGTAATCATTTTATTTTATTTTTATTGAAATTTTTTATGTAATTATAAATCGGCAGGTGTCAGAGTACGAAACCAGTACCGAAAAAGGAACCGAAGTTGGCGTTGGAAAATGGGCAGTCGAGCCTGGGGGTGGACAACCCTTCTTTCGAACCAGACTCGAACAAGTGCCCGATGAACTCCGCAGCAAATTCGACAGTATACAGCGCTGCTGAACGTAAGAAGTAATTATTGAAGTTAGTTTGAGTTAAGTCGAGCAGTATGTTTAATGAATTGTCACTTTCATGTTCGATTAAGCGTCGACTATTAAACCGCGGGATCCGAATTTGCGTAAGATCGTTCTTGCAAGCAAAATGCCGCTGGAGAAGTCGTTCTCGATGCCCGACATGCAAACGCGCAGTAAAAAAAGGCAGAGACTCATGGTGTGAGTATACACGGGGTTTTCAACGGAATTGCACTGTAATTTTTATTTCACTGACTGGTGACCAAAGCTAATAATAATCATTCCAGACTTAAGTGTAATTCAATATGCCAATTACAATTCCGAAAATAAACTTTGGATTTTCTAATAGTATTTTTTTTTGGAAATAATAGGTTTTTCAATAAAATTTGAACAATAAATTTGAATAGTATTTTTTTTAATTTGATATATTTATATGAATTTAATAGTATGTTGATATTTTTTAAATTTATTTGAATTCTAAAGAAAAAGATAATGATAGTTGAAACAGTAGTGCAATTTTGTTGTGTCCAGCTGATCAATGAAATGGATATAAATGTTTGTAGTTTGCGAGATTACATGCGATCAGAATCAGAGAGAAGTTTCGACGAGTGTCAAATCAGAAGAGCCAGGTTGAAATCGTTGGGATTAGCTTACTTGAGTCCGCAGAACAAATCATTGGCCCAAAGCTTTCGCTACATGAGAACAAAGCCAACAATTATAGCGTTCAAAACTCCAAGTCTTGAAAATTGTGATTATGAGTTGCCATCTACTTCGAACGGTGGTAAGCTAGGTGGATGATGGAAATCAAATATCGATCACAAAAGGCGCAAAAAAAAATGAAACTCAAAAAAATCAGGAACAGGAAAAAATTACTGACAATATTTTATATTTGGCAAAAAAGGAAACAAATAATTGTCATTGAAGATTTCAGAAAAAAAAAATTGAAATTAGGTAAAGTGATACTTTGT